>VZSZ01004356.1:51463-195904 GCA_013398815.1 Ibidorhyncha struthersii
TGGGTACTCGGCAGGCAGGGGTGTCGCCGCGCCATAACGATGTGCCTCCATCCTCCCCACCCCCCCCACCCCCGCCGACTCTCGGGGATTGCAAAAACCATACCCGCGCCTCCGGGAGCCTCCCCCGCCCCCGCCCGGCACCCGTTGGGGGCGGTGGAAGCGGCGGCGGGGCTCGGGGGAGGCACCGCGTTTGTGTGGGCGCAGGGGCGGCGCGGGGGGACCGACCCCTCCGGGCCGCAGCGAGGCCTGTGGCTGGAGCACGGCCTTCCTCTCCCGGTGTCTCCACGTTTTCAGCAGGGAATTACTGGTTTCTCTGGCCTTTTTGGTAGTCCTGATGGTTTTAAGCTATGGAAGTGGTTTTCCAGGATGATCCCCCGAACAGAATGAAGGGCTGTTTTAACTTCTAAAGGTCACAAATAACTGATTATGCGTAAAAGTGTCAGACCTGATTAAGAATCGGAACTAGACTTTCTGAGGAGTGTTTCGGATCACGATTTACCACCATTTTTCATGTGTACGGTCACAGATTCCTTCTGCAACTTGCCTTGTGCTAGCGAGCTGCGCTCATGGTACAAACGTGCGACCCGTCCTTCTAGTAAATTCAGAATCACAGAACGGTCAGGGTTGGAAGGGATCTGGAGATCATCTAGTCCAACCCCCCCGCCAGAGCAGGGTCACCTACAGCAGGTTGCACAGGATGGCGTCCAGGCGGGTTTTGAATGTCTCCAGAGTGGGAGACTCCACCACCTCTCTGGGCAGCCTGTTCCAGTGCTCCACCACCCTCAAAGTAAGGAAGTTCCTCCACGTGTTTAGGTGGAACTTCCTGTGTTCAACTTCCTATGTCCAAGCCCATTACCTCTTGTCCTATCACGGGGCACCACTGAAAAAAGACTGTTCCCATCAAATAATACAGCGCATGCTCATGTAGTCATCTAGCTACGGCGGTCAAGAAATGTTACTCTTCCGCAGCGGGGGGAAAGCCAGTTGACGTAGACAGACCATGTCTGTTCGCTGCAGACACTAAGGAGGATGCTCAGGTGCAGTTGCTAAATACTGCACCTTTTTGGAAACAAAGTGTAAGATTTTAAAATTACAGGTATGGGTAGCTTGCAAAGAAGGCTTTCAGAAAAGCAGTCTAGGGCATTCTTTGACCCACGAGTAATCACAGAATCACAGCACGGTAGGGGTTGGAAGGGTCCTCTGGAGATCATCTAGTCCAACCCCTCCTGCCAAAGCAGGTTCACCTGGAGCAGGTTGGCCAGGAACACATCCAGATGGGTTTTGAATATCTCCAGAAAAGGAGACTCCATAACCTCTCTGGGCAGCCTGCCCAGTGCTCTCTCACCCTCAAAGTACAGTTATTTCTCATGTTGAGTTGGAATTTTCTGTGTTGCAGGTCATGCCTGTTGCCCCTTGTCCTGTTGCTGGGCACTACTGAAAAGAGTCTGGCGCCATCCTTTTGATGACTGCCCTTTAAATAGTTGTAAGCATTGATGAGATCCATTCTCAGTCTTCTCTTCTCCAGGCTAAACAGACCCAGGTCTCTCAGACTTCCTCGTAAGAGAGGAGCTCCATTCCCTTGATAGTCTTCGTAGACCTCCACTGGACTCTCTCCAGCAGTTCCTTGTCTTTCTTGAATGGGGGAGCCCAGAACTGACTGAGCAGTCAGTCAACAACTGCTAAAGACTACTAAAAGAGGGCAGTCTCATTCAATGGCAGTGCTTATGCAACTTGATTTTCTTTTCCTTTTTACTAATGAGATTATGAGTCTTCTAAAATTTAGTCATGTAGTTTCATTCATCTGGTTCAGACCGATGTACCCAGCCTTCTTTGGCAGATCATAGAGAGACGTATGTGGAAAGCAGTGATGCTCATATTAAGATGAATCTGTAGAGTAGGTGGGATAAGTTCCTCTTTGGAGACACTGGTCCTCTACGAGTAGGACTACAGAGGCAGCCTGGGCCAGAAGTCCAGTTCCTAGATGGATACAGCCAAATGAGGTGAATCCTTTCCCAAGTATCTACACATAAAATTACAGGTACTACAGAGATATGACAGCTCAGATTTTAAAAAGAACAGCCAAATATTCAAGACGAAAATTAGTCATTTTAGAACTTTAATAGTGAGGATAATTTTCTTAAAGGTGTTGATGTGACCTCAGCCCTTGACAATCCTGTCTATGTTTTTATTAAGACTGGATGTTCTTCTGAAAGCCAAGCTCCAGTTCAACTCAACGTGAAGCAGGAATTAATCCCTGAAAACTTTATGCTAGGAATGAAAGTAGATGGCAGACTCTTCTGCCCCGAAGTCCATCAGTCTGACAATGCTTCTCCCTTTGCTTCCTTGTATAGCAAGGAAGAAGATATAGCAAGAAAAATAGCAAAACTGTACTGGGATGATAACTTGAACTGAAATGAAACGAAATGAGTGAAAAAGTGCATGTCTTTGGCTGAGGGCATAATTAAAAATCATAATAAGAGTTCTCCAAATACCAAATACCTGTACCAAGTTCTCCAAGATCCAAAAAAGCACATCGTCACCTAGGATACAACTTTGGCAGAGTTTAGGCACCCAATATCAAGGTGATGCAAAATACCCTCTTCCTAAACCTCCTGAAACACAGCAGCCACATTAAAACACCCCCCAAAAAAGCCAGGGGAAGAGATAGCATAGCAGCCTAAAGATTAAAGTCTTCATCATACATTTAATGCAGAGCAATAAACAAAAAGGTGAGAGAGAAAGAGAAAGTGAAAAAGAAAGAGAGGTAGAATGGGCATATGTGCTTGCATACTCCTTGGAGTCATAAGAAAGCTTTTCCAGCCCTCAGAAGTGGGAGATGAAAGAGGAAGATATTTGGATTCATTCTTGTTTTTATTTCTTAACCTATGATAACAGCCTGCTCTTCCATCTTCTGAGGACTTTCCTATAAAAACTTATGGCTGAATACAGACACAGCTGTACCCATTCACAGTTATTTAACCTAGAAACACAGCTCTTGGAGGCCAGATGTGCATTGGAGAGCATCACGAGAGAGAATTAGGATTTCCACTGGGGATTAGTGAGTTTCTGCTTTCTGCTAAAATAGTATCAGCGAAGCCCCACCTGAAAACACGTCTCTGTCCTTGTGTTTTATACAGCAGGAGTTCACTGGTGCAGTGTGGACTTGGGAAATTTGCATATTGTCAGAAATTGAGGTATATTTCTGTGTTTCATAAAATTCTACTGCTAGCCAGAGCACACGTGCTACTGCAAAATTTGTGAAAGTCCTCCTCGGAAACAAATGGGGTGTATGTATTTTAAACCATCTCTGATTTAAAATGTTAGGAGGGGCATAAGACAGCTACTTTGTCCCTGCCTGGTGGTTGCTATCTTGACTGCATTTGCAGAAGTCATCTGGCAGAATATTCATCAGCTTAGTGTAAAAAGTCCCATGAGAACAAAGGGAGGTGTTTCTATTGCGGCATTACGTCGTGTATTGTGTCATTCCCGTGTCATCATGTTATCTCATATCGTTCTGGTGCCCGGTGGCCACACTGAGAAGGGAAATGTCACTGTGCCCAGCATGTTCCCTCCTGGAAGAGCAGAGGAGGAAAGGCAGTGGTGGCAGGGAGGCAGGGAAAGTAAATACAGATATCTGCACAGGGCTGTTTGATCACTAGGAAAAAGTACTGTGAGTGAAGATTTCTCACAGGCAGAGACTGTCTTCCAGAGATGCTGAAGGGTAAGTGCTAGGACAGAGCTGACCCTGGAGACATCCCTAATTGCACCCCTTACTGAGTTTTCCAGGTGTCAGGAGGTTCATTGCTATCTTAAAAATGAGAAAACCAAAAAGTGCAAGCAGAGGAGTTCAAAACAGAAGAAGCAGACCTCCTGCTAGGCTGAGCGGCTGTAGTTTGAGCGGCTCTTTTGCTCTGCCTACGCAGGGAAGAGAAAGTGAACGAAGCTGCTAATGGAGTGCCTGGTTTTGGCTGGGCTACAAAACCCATTAAAATGGCAGAGCCAAGACAGTGACAATATTTTGGCATGACTTTCCAGTGGTCAAAGTGACCCTATATATCATTTTATGTATTTATTTTTCTATATGTATACAGTCACCTCAATGACTTGGCGTGCTTTCTAGTCACGCCAGCCAAACCAGACCTTTTTTATTTGGCTCTACCTTCAAACTTTCTGGCATGTCGACTTCTACCAGGAAAGTTGGCTAGCAGAGGAGCCTCTGGCCTCAGGTGGGCTGTAGCTGTCTTTTTTTGCTGCAGTCATCAGGGCACAGAAGGGAGAATCTGTGTTTATTTTCACATAAGAGATAAAGAGAGTAAAGATGATGAGAAAGGGAGCTAAGCAGGAAACAGTAGAGTAGGTGTTACTTTTTAAACCAAGTAGTGTGTGAAGTTTTTAAATGTAACAGCATAAAACCACATATAGTTTAAAGCTGTCTAATAAAACCAGTTACTAGAACAGTCTCGTCTGAAAACACCTGCTTGCTTTAGCTTAGGAGTATTTAAAACAAGTATTTGTCATCTCCACATCCTTTGGAGAAGTGTGCAAGCCTGGGGTTATCAGTCAGTTTCTCCTGAACTACAAATGTATCTTAGTGTTTGGAAAAAGAAAGAATTAAAAAAGTTTCCATTAACTATCAGAAGGAGGCAGGTGCATGAGCCGCAAAGTATAAGAACCCACAGGGATCTGCTTTCAGCTTCATGAATGGCTACTACTACGTTATGGGTGTAATATTTAATGCTTGCTGTTTGCCGGTGTACTCACCACCTAAGGACACAGCAGTTGCAAGCTATTCAGCGCTTTAGTGACGCGTCATCTTAGAGCCTGCATAAAAACCAGGAACAGAAATGGTCCAGAGATACCCAAAGAGAAGCAATGCTTTTTGAGGACTGGAAACTGGAAATGTCAGAGGAGCTTAGTGGTTCCTTTCTTGTTGACAAAGCTACCTTTCATGAGCAAGAGAGCGTGTTTGAAGAAACTACAGCATGAGGAAAGGGAGTGGAAAATGCTATGCCAGCAACTCACGTTTCATCTTTAATGACATTTTACCCTGACATGGGGATGGTGCTGTCACTCTGATCTCAGAGAAATGTCTCGAATGATCTTGTGAAATAAGGAACTTGATTTCCTGAAGCAAGGAGCGGTGAGATCCTATGGTGGTTGGCTGGATAAAAAAATGTGAATATGCAGCTCCTTCTCACTAACGAGCTGGGGTCCTGAACAAGTAACTTACAGATCTATGCTGAGTTCTTCGTGATCTGCTGCTTGCAGACCAGCTCCCATGCACCGTTCTTATAAGAATAATTCTTTGAGTGAGTTGCCCATTATTAGCATTGCTATTAATTGCCGTATAATTAACACACCAAAATGAACTGACTTCAGTCAGGACTACTGTTCTGTGGTAGAGGGCTGTTGTCTCATACTTCATGGTCTAGAAAGATGACGCTTTAAAACCATGTTTAATAGAGTATATAATGACAACAACAACAAAAAGGTAATAAGTGCTAGAAATTCACAGTTCTAAGGCCTTTTAAGTTAAGCAATTAGAGGTATGGGCAAGTGTTAGTGAAGCTCAAAAACCCACACTTTCAATTTGGGAGGAACAGAATATACTGTACCACTCTGCTGAATCTTCTAGTGAGTCAATAATTTATTAATATCCATAATAACTTGTATTTTATATCAATCATTTAATATCTGTGATATCAAAGATAGCCTTCAGATAGCTCTGAACAATTGTTCTAATACACTGGCAGAAATGACCATGTGTTTGCACTGACTTAAGACTTTAAGAAAATGTTTTGTACGTTTATAAGCAACACTAAACAACTACATAAAGAAACATGTCAGGATGCACACAACCTGAAGCCAAACAAGGGCTATCTGTTGTTGATTTCTGAATGGTTCGATGCAACACCTGAGTTACAGAATCACAGAAATATTTTCTGGAAGGGACCACTGGCAGTCATCTAGTTCAACTTTGCCTTGGAGCTGGACTATTATTTACACTGGGAGAGACTGGAGAGCGCTGTCTTCCAATGCGGACTGAAAGAACAGAATGCTGATACGATGTTCTGGTGGTGTCCAATTCTCCAAAGGCAGAGTATTAGTTTCACACTAATCTTGTGAGAGGCAGGTATATAATTATTATATATGATGTAAATGAAATTGTAGGTCCGATTGCAGTACAGGAAAGATAAATGCTTTGCCCCACCTGAAAACATGCGGTTTTTGCCCCACATAGAAAACTTGCTCCTGATATATTCTTTAACCTTTTTTAAGTGTCATGAGTTGTTGGGCCTTCCATAAAAATATTGCTAGTAATATTTTATCGTCTTCATCACTCCCTGATTGTACCTAAAAGTATGCAAATAGAGTGCGGTGATATAAAATCACCCAAATACCTGATTTGCCAACACAAAGTATACCCTCTTATCATTCAATGTGGCATAACATTTGGGCACCACCCAGGTAAGCAGCACAGATAATGCTGTTTGGCTGAGCTATGAGTGCTGTCCCTGTGCACACTTACAGTCAGGGCAAACAGAAGGGAAAAATGTCAGCTTAAACTTCAGCAGGTATTTTAGCTCAGCAGAAGCATGGTGACTTATAAAACACTTCTGCATTTCTTATCCCTTGAAAGACATGGGTTGATAAAGCTGGCAATTACTATGAGATATTCATCTAGTAAACCTTGGCATCACATAAGCTGAACAGTGAATAGCAGGCTGTGAGGACAATTTCTTAACTCCTTTAATGCTGGCCTTTGCCACACCATCTGTGCTGCCACCAGTATTTCAGTGAGGAGAGACACTAAGCAGAAGTGTGGTTCTATGCCACCCGTCCTGCCCCCCTATGCAGCACTGAAGTTAACTCTTTGTTTTGCTGATGTCCTTCTCCCCTTCACTGCTGGGTCTTCTCACACCATGCCAAAACTGTGAGAACTGGCACGGCATGAGCCGTGATGGATCTGGCTCTTGCACATACGAATGCCGCAGCTGTGTTTGAGTTCATGTTTGCTCACAAGACGGCCATAAGACAGATGTTTGGGAGGACTGTCCATTGCTGGGTTACAGAAAAGCAAGCGTGTTCATTTGGACCAATTTATGTTCAAAGTCCTTCAGTATACTCTGCTGTCCATCACAAGGCTCCAGCTGGAGCCAAAATATTTCCTTTCACCTCTTCATTGCTTGGTTTGCCATAAATATTGGAGCTCTTCATTTGCTCCATAACTGGCTGGCAGATTAGATAGGGAGGAACGAAGCAGCCAGCAGATGTCTGAGTACCTGCTGCAAGGTCTTGACTGTCAGCGTGGCACTACAAGAAAATGTGATAATGTGTATTCAGGGGATGCCATCCAGCGCTGTCACTCTCTCTGGACTGTAACAGCATCTTTGAGCTCCTCTGACCACCAGGCAGGGGTGAGATGATGAACACTGGACTCAGCCTTAGAGTAGTGAACGTGTCAGGAGCTGTACCTCCTTTGAGGAACTTCCACTGGTTGCAAACCTGAGAGCTCTTCAACGTGGTCAAGCCAGGAATGTGGCCAACCTGGTGTTTTCATGGAGAAAAATAAAGGAAATAGTTCTCTAGCCCACTACTGCAGCATGCTTTTGACATTACAATAAAATGAACTGCATCTGTTTAAACCACCTGTGGATCTAGCCCGTAATTTTCAGGATCGCAGCATTCTGTTACAGCAAACCACTCTGAAGATGGTTCAGATATAGTGTCAAACAGAATTTGGCCCAGTGACTGTAACCAAAGTCAGAACGTTTATTACCGGTTAATTTGTACACATGCCTGTGGCTCTTATTCTTGGAAACAACCTCCCTGGGTGACTGTGAAATGTTGCTATTTCTGCTGCAAAAAGTACATTTTTCCTGCGGTAGACCAACTCATCTTGGAAGCGCTGCTCAGCTGATGTAGCTGTTTGTTGAACATCTTGTTTTCATGTGTAGGAACTTCTGGCATAACACGATAGACAATATAGCTGTATGGCACCTGCATCCACTTCGTTGTACCTGTAGGACAGGGGATTAAATTCAGTCTGGATGCAAGTGAAGGAAATTCTGCTGCTACAGGAAAACGCCCCTATTGCATACAGGTCGTCTTCTCCTCCCACAGAATGAAGATGGGGAACTGACTTCATGATATTATTTGAAACCATCAGCAAGAAGTAAATAACTGCCCTGCAATCCCCAGACACTTTCTAGTGGGAGATTTTTAAGGCTATTTGAGCATTTTGAACTACATTGTTTCTCCCTGAGCCGAAAAATTCTTCCCTGCCATTCTGCACCTTCTATTGATCATGGTTCAAGGATCAAAGTAAAGTGCATTTTGTTAGAAGCAAAGGTTAAAGTCATTCGCAAAGTTTCTTGACTCTGCTCGGAGTTCAGGGGCAAGCATTTGGGCAGCAAATACAGGCTAGAGTCCTCGTGTCCTGCTGTCTGTCCATCCTCTGACATCTGTTCTGAGAAGCTTTTTGCTTTTACGAGGACTGCATCATGCATGAAAAAAACAGCACAGGATCTTAAAAACACGGAAGAAGTCACTGCCCTGGTGTCAACCCCACAGACCTATTTATCAGTGTGGATTTTTCCTGAATTCACAAATGAAGCAGTTATCCCTCTTCCCTGCATGTTAGCAGCAGGAGGATTTTGTCCCTTGGGTTTAATTAAGCACCAAAAGTCATGGCTTTTTTTATTGATAAGCCTTTCCAGGGTGCCCGTTGCTGCAGTCTCTGAGGCCACTCAAGCCGTGACCCTGCCACATTCCTTGGGAGGCAGGGAAAGGTCTCAGGGGTTTATCGCTGCCGCCTGGGAGTTCACCCATCACTAACTGAAATAGCGCTAAATGTGCAACCTGCCAGTAGTGGAGTCAGCACTGGATGTGGAGGTGGGGTGATTATAACAATATTTGACTTGCTACGATATGAGACACTACTTGGAAAACAGTTTGAGGGAGACTGGATGGAAGAGACTATAAAGGCAGAAGCTGTTAATCCCTTTAACGCGTGCACAATAGTTGGTATAAAAGCTTACGCACCTGAATGTACTTGAGATAGTGAATAAATTTGAAAACAGTGCTGTGGTTTTGTTTTTTTTGCAAGACCACTGTCAATATTTTAAAAGGTTCTAGTAAAATCAAGATCCTGAAAATGTCATGTGAAGTTCAAATCTAAAACTTGCATTTTTTCTGAGTTTTCCCATTTCTGACAACAGCAAAAAATTTGCAGCTTAGAAAAACTCCCAGGAGAGGAAATATTATTTATAGCTCAGTCTTTTTTTTCTTCTTCACAATACCATGTTGCTGGTAAGCACATACTTATTAATTGAAAAATAATAATAACAAAAAATTAGGAGAACTTTTCACCTCTGCGAATACCTTTTTCTTTTCCCTTACCAGTGCTGAATATGGAATGGGGAAACAGGTGTCATAAATCCACAAAATAATTATTCCCCATTTGCTATATTACATTTTATTTATATTCCCTGGCTGTTACTTTATGTTAAATCTGCAAGTCCTCTTGTTAGATTTTAGCTTCCACCCCAGCAAATGAGCACATAGCACATAACCACTGTTGCCGCAGAGGTTTCTTTTCCAAAGCTTAATTACTCTCTGGTTATGTTCATGAGAGTTTTAAATATTTCTGAGGGGCCTTGGTAACTGTAAATTTTTGCTACAAAGTTTCTTTTTGATTGGAAATAACTGGTCTATCAGGCACAAAATCATCAGATGTTTTGCCGTTAAAGGTTAAATTGACTTTCATATACGACCTAACAAGGTTTTGACTTTTTAGGTCCAGGTAATCTGTCCCTCTCTGTCATGTCCCTGGGAAAAAGGAACTTCAGAAGTCCATGATGTTCATCTCAGATTGGAGAGTTTGAAAGAAGACTAATTTTGATCTATGACAGAACGTGTTGCTTTCAGTAGTGAGGACCTGTTCTCAGCCATGCCCTGGGTACCTACCAGACATGAAAAGGGTGATGTTAACTGCTGTAAGGAGCACATAGCCAAGAGGTGATGGAAGAGATCAGAGGGAATAAAAGCAACTCGAGGAATTTTCTGTACAAATCTATAGGCAGCCTCACAAAATGTATCTGAATAGATAGTTCAGCAGGATATAGCAGGGCCTTGCAGACAAGCTCAGAGAAACCCAACCATGGATTTCTCTTTTCTCTCCTACATTGCAGACGGCAGTATGGCATTCCCATGGGTTTGTTTTTACACCATCGCACCTGGTACTGCTTGCTCCAGACAAGCTCTCTCAGCCAGGGTGAGATGCTGCAGACCGTAATGGCACGCACAGGCTGTCCAGCCATGCCGAGCAAAGGAGAGTAGAGCAGAGGCACCCGAGTTAGCGCTCATCAGCACTGATACGTGCAGTTGTCTTAAGTGTGGGCCGGAAAATAATATTGCTCTGTTAGCCTGACTCCACACCATCACTAAAGAGGATTACTTTTGGTCATGCTATACTGCTTCCGCCTCTGGACTAACATTTTTCCCATTACCTTGGGAGTCTCTGAGCCATGCTCCACTGAGTGGAGTAGTCAGAGTAAAATTTCCCTCTATTCAAAGAGCACCACTTTGCAAAACAGCAGCGAAGTGGAACACGAGTGTGCCTCTCCTCCAGGACAGCTGGCCGTGGAGAGTTAATAATCTGAGCTTGTGTCGGGAGGAACTGCTGTTTCTTTGTCCCGCCATGAGCACAATCAATGTCCGTAAGACCTTTTCTCCAGTAAACCCTGGGTTTCAGTCTCAGGCTTCTTTCTTCATAGTCGAAATTGCTTCGTTTCCACTTCTTTGCAATTATCTTCATATAAAGATTGAAACAGATGGGTAAAATTCATCCTCTTTGTTGATTCCAAAGACTTCAGTTGAGCAGTAATATGAGATTGGCCTGTATTTAGAAAGTTGATACAGTTAAAGTTTGAGGAGCTAAATGATGGTTCAAGATATGTACCATGTAACAGGAGAGCTGGAGGGAGAGCACAAGTTACACTCCCAGCGGAAGCAGGGTATTTAGCACAGCATGGAGGCATAGTCCATCAGGTGATTCAAAGGCGTCTCCCCCCGCCTTGGACTGCTGCCCCAGCTCTTATTACGTCCAAGTGGGGAGCAGTCCAGGCTATTTCTCCACCAGAGATGACCGAGACCTGCCTAGCACAGACGCAGGGGTGACCAGGTTAATGAGACGGAGAGCAGCACCGTGCTGGGTTGGAGACGTACTGATTCACTGTTTCCAGCAGGTGCTTTTTTGCCAGTGCAGCTCCTCAGGCCCTTGTTAGAAGTGAAAACGGCTTTGCCCATGGGCACATTCTCTAAGGAGAGCAGCTGTTTTCATAAAAACGATTAAAATCTGTACCAACGAGACATTTTATCAGAGTTCTGGCCAGAACCCCCCCCTGCTTAGCTCCCCCTGCAAACCTCCTTGCAGGTGTTTCAAGAGGGAAAGCTGCGAGAAGGAAAAAAGCAAGGCTTAGCCAAAAGTAAGCATGACTAACAAATTACTCATAATTAAGGTTTGTTAATTGCATAGAACCCAATTAAACCTTTCCACGTCTAAAATGGAATAACTTATGCTCACAGCAGAGCTGTTTAGCTGTTAGACATTTTTGGTGACACTTGTCTATTGATTTGCCGTTAGATAACTTCTTGGCTTGAAGCCAGCCGGGGCTGAGCTAAGAGACTTTTTGTACATGTGTTTGCAGCACATTTTCACAAAGAGTTGCCAGAGTTTGGCCCATGATGACTAGTGAGTGGATTTATTACATTATTATTTTAGATTGTTATATTATTATTATGCATGACTGACATCGTGAAATTCTTATGTTACAGAACTATGTAGAGTTAATATAAAACAGTAAGCCAGAGAGGCATTTTTCATAAAATTCCAACCTAAAGTGCAAATTTTATGTAACTGAAAAGTCATGACTTTATGTAGCATTTAGAACTCTGCTAGAATGAGAGTACCTCCCCAAAACATGCTGCCACAGAGTGGACCTAGAAGAAATCTTTCCCATGATTCCAAAAAAATGCAGATGACCAAAAAAATATCATTTCCAAGTGTGTGTGCCTCTTCCCTTCTCAGTTCCAGCTGGGACCACAACTGGAAATTCCAAAATACCACAGAAATGTAGTTCTTGTGGTACTTCCAGCCCCGGCAGAAGCAGGAAGTATTAGAAATCTTCCAATAAGTCATGTTTTCATGAGATTTCCAGCCCAGTGTTGCAAGCTCAGAAGTTTGGATAATAAACCCAGCTCTGCTTGTCCATCTGAATCAAACACCTCACCCTCAGGAGACTTACCTTTATACTCGACGACTGTTCTGTCTGAGATGCTGCTGATATTCCTTTTAAGCCATAACACTTCTTCAGTTTCACATTAGGTACAGCTATAAATTGGATTAAATCTTGTTATGAAAGACAGATTTAACTTGGGTCTTCCATTTCTGTTAGCTGCAGGATGGGTTTTTCACCCTTGGACAAAAGCAACTGCAAGATTCAGCAGTTTGAATGCCCGTGGCAGAAGAGCTGCAGCAGTCTGCTCTTTGGGTGGATACCCGTGTGTGGACAGTCTCATACCATGGAGAAGAAAAAATGAATACAGCCTGAACTGCACCTGAACTAGCCATGGCAGAAGAGCTAGGATTTCCAGGCTGAGCTGATTAGTCAAAGAACTTGAAGATCTGTAAGAAGAGCGGTCTCTCTGGTGCACCCTGACCTGCTCCTTGCAGTCAGCTCTTCCTTGTTGAGCAGAAGTGCATCAAAGCCACCAAGCCCAGCACCAGCTTCTCCTCCTATGTGGTACAACCTGTAAGACACTGGGTTGTGTGGTTGGTGGATCGGATAAGGAGGGCTCACCACATCAACCTAAGTAGGTCTATAGGATGGTAGTGGTATCAAGCACGTTTTTCTGTCCTTTCAGAACAGAGCTTTGCTGAAACCTCTGTAAGAAATCAGGTCAGTGTGATCGCACCAAAGAGACTTTCATTGTATGCTGGTTGAAGTTTCACCACAGACAGATCACAAGATCTGCATGACCTTGTGATCTCTTTTGTGAGTGGTGGTTGTGCAACAGATCCCCTGGTAAGATAAGACAACATGAGGGTTTACACAAAGTAGGAAAGTTTACTAGAGATATGGCTTGCCACTCTCCTCTATTGAAGAGATAACACCTACCTTTCAGGCTCAGAAAAAAATAAACCAAAAAAGTCTCAATATTTGTCTTCTCTTTTGAGATATAGTGTGACGCCAGTTCTGCAGTCCGTAACTCATAAGACCTCTCTCTGTACTAGGAAGTCTACTGGTTGAAAGCAGTAATTATTGGCATACATTTCTTTGCTCTTCAGCAGCTGATTCTGAGTGCAGCCTTAATGGGACAAATCCACGTCAACCACTTTTGTGGCAAGAGCTGTTGAAAGGGTTGTAGCCTGAGGGTGGAGTTTGTTCCTTCCATGTTCCCTTCACACTGCGTGAGATGGCTGCGAGCAAGCTACGCTTGTTCAGCTAACTTCCCAGGTTACTGGTAAGAGAGCAAAAAGGGAAAGCACAGCTCACCTCCTGGTATTTTGACTAGGCGTCTTGACTAGACTTTTTGATGTCTGTGTTGGTGGAGGTGGCTGGAGATACCCCCTTCATCTCCTCCTTTTGCTGGGCAGCTGTCATCTCCGCTTTCTGCAGGCTGCACTTTTATAGTTCCCAACCTTCTGGTGCCTGCAGACCCAGGCTGCTGTTTTGTTCAGTGCAGACTGTCACAGAGGGAAACACATGCTCATGCAGAAACTTTGCTTTTGTTCTTGTGCTTTTGTTCCCCTCATTTAAAATGTGAACATATCTGCTTGCTTTTTTGTATGGAAAAAAACCCTAACTATTTCCTGAGTTAGAAGTCTGAAGAGACACAGGCCTTTGAAACATTTTCTTGGTGTGTGGGCAAAAACTAATAATAACTCTGTTAGAACGTATATGACCGATTCTGCTGATACTAAGATTGCAAACTGTTTTGGCTGCTTGCACTCACAAATGCTTTGTCCATTTCTGGTTTCCTTTGCATTTAGTGTAAGATCTTGTGAGCATTTCTGTTAATTTAAAAATAAAACCCAAAGCCTTTTTGCTGACCATATGAGTTTCTTCAAGAGCACACACACACACACATACACACACCCATATATAGTTTAGGAAAGAAGTATTTTTTTTTTATAGCATTGCCTGTATGGACAATAAAATGCCCACTAAATATAGTTAATATTAAAAGTTCCCATAATACATCTTAGGTTTCAGGAATTTAGAACCCGGCTATAAACAGTGACTTTGAATACTCACAAGAATATAATTTTTCCTTAAAAACAGAAAAGAAGAGTATGTGTTGAACTGGCCATTGATTTTCCCTCCAATGGGAAGCCTTTCCGTAAATGTTGGGTACAATGATGTGTTTATTAGTTTTGAATTGCTGCTGTGGTTAGTAACCCCCTCTCTTTCTTTTGAACACAGTGATGTGTTCTGGGATGCATTGCACTCTCTTCCTCTTAAAAATAACATCAGAAAACAACAGACTTCACAATAAACCAAGGGGGAGATGGTGTTTGTTTGGAAATAATGATTTGGGGTTAGCCTCCTGTTCTTGCTATAAAATCTCATGATGGGAACCATGTTGAGTGATGTCACCAGTATGCACTTTATAAGTAGACTGAAGGGACATTTATGTGGTAAATCATACTGGTTTTAGAGGGGAACAGGATGGCTCAGGTACCAAAAGGACAACAGTGCATGCTGTGATGGTGAGAGCTGTGGCCGGCTGGGCTGCAGACACTGAGTGCCGTGCCTGGGGCTGCGGCGCAGGGCTGGGATAGCTGCTCTTGATGCTCAGCTAAAATCTAAATCATCTAGGACAAAGAGATGAGCCAGGAGTGACAGAAAATGGTTACCATCCAGCGAGGCCTGGGTGGCCTGTGGCACAGTGGTTTAATAGCTGACAGTCACTCCCCAGCAAGCAGTGTGTCCAGTAAAGCATCTGTAGCTCAAGAGCTGCTTGTCATTGCTGGAATTACTTAATAGCCACCAAGGAGCAGCCGTCGGTGGGGCAGCACAATAACCTGCACTGTTAACTGCGCATGGAATCCTTTCCCAAGGTCTGGTCACGGGTATGGGAAGGTTGTACTGCTCTCCCAACTTTGTACCTCTTTTTAATGTAGGTGGGAGAAGGCTGACTGTAAATTTGGCTTCTTTCATTCTTAATAAAGTGACTGATTAGTGATGTGAGATTTCTGGGGAACCAAAGGACAATTGCAAAACAAACCAAGGGAGTTCCTGTCCTCTGTATGCTTCTGGGCTTTTTCAGGGTATTTGGCAGAATAAACCGATCTGGACCTATCTTGCAGTCTTCTTACTTGTACAGGCACGTTGGGAAAATTCTTGCTGGAATCACTCATCTGCCTTCCAGAAGGTTACTGTGGGATAAGGGAGATGCTGAACTTCCATAATCTTCCCAGGCTGGCAAACTACTCTTTTGCAAAATCTGCGCTTAAGGCTGTTCATCTTGTTATGTCTGCCTGTTCCCCTTTAGAGACACTTGGGGAAATTATCTAAGAGATGTGAGAAATTTATGTTGTGCAGATTTACAGATTCTTATGGCAGTTTATACTCGTGAATCTTGAACTCTCCTCTGATGTTATGTCACTCAGCATGGAGGAATATGATCACAAAACCATGGAGAAAATTTTAAGATCTCTCCAAGTTACTATGATAAATGTGAGAGGTCATTTTGAAAAGAAGCTCATTGTTTATTTGTAAGAGGTGAAAGACAACTTTATCATCTATTTCTTAAGAGTTGGTGGCTCTACAGGTGTGGGCTATGTTGTGAAAAACCTCTTGGTGTTGCCAGGTGGGAGAGCAGGAAAACTTCAGAAGGAAAGTTTAGGAAATTAGTTCTGGTCACAAGGATCTCTGCAGAAGGCTGAATCGTCTGAGCCAGAGGGATTCAGGGAGTTATACAGGGGAAGACACAAAGTCTGGAGAGAGACAGTTCTCAGGAAAAAGGCACATGTCTACAAGTAGATGAGGTTACTGCAGGAGGAGGCATAGGAGAGGACAGATGGGTAGGAGGACATCCAGAAGAGCGCGTGGTCATGAAACCTGCAGGAGAAGGGCAGCACAAGGGGGACTGTGTCAAGGAGAATGAGAGCAGAACAGTCTTGGGAAGAGGAAATACAGAACAATTACTGACTCCACCGGTGAGGCCAGTTGAAACAGGTCTGTTTGAACATCCTCTAGCAGTGGAGACAAATAGCTCCTGCTGCTTTGAGGAACGTTTCTTCTCTCAAAAGAGGGCTGAAGCACACAGACACATTTTTACACTGTCTCAACAACAGCAACGCATACAGCAGAGAATTCAGTCCATGTCTTCAGTGATCCCTCTAGAAATTGTCTTCTGCCAATCAAGTCCACTCATAACTCCACCTAAATACTGCTGTCACTGGCACTGTAGAAGTGCTGAGACAGGCAGAGATGGGCTCTGTGCAAGGAAATGTAAGATTTGCTGTATTACTCTTACCACAAGTAAATGTCTCAATTGCACATTGTAGTTCCTGTGGTCTGGCTGTTGCTCTTGTGAATGTACAACGGTGTTTAATGCAGAGGAACACATATACCCAGACTTGTAGCGATATAATAAAACCTCACGGAGTCTTCCAGTTAGTATTTTGATGTTATAATTAGAAAGTTCTTTCAAATATGACCTTTTAACTACTGATGCCATCCTGTAACTTTCACAAAAGTGACTGTGTCAACTGCATCACATGGCTGAAGTCAGACTGATTTTCAGCCATGTGATGCTATTTTATCACCCTCGGGACAAAGGTTAAGCCCTCCCTTTCTTTTCTCTGTTAGGCACCACTTTCTTTGGTCCTCTTACTTTGATACTGCTAAAATTCCTGATGGCCACAGAGTTAAGAGTTTTTATAATCCACTGTGCTCTTTTCTGATGAAGAACTCCACTATTGTGCTGCATGTAACAGAAATACCTTCACACAATGAAGCAATCATTCTTCGCCGGCAGGGTCTGAATGTCTTGATTCTCATCCCGCAGCAGGTTTGGCAGGGAACAAATTCCCCAGCTTGCAAAGGGCAGTGGCCAGCATAATCTTTCTGCATTTTAAGACATTCTTTAATGTTAGGCTCTCTGCATTCAAATGGTAACTTTAGCTGACATAGAGTTTTGTAGAATATTTGAACTGTAGCCTATTGAAACTCTACTGCACTGCATTTGTGAATATTTTTATTACAGTATAAATGTGCTATTTTTCCTTTTATTTATTATGGTACAAGCATATTTTTAATACTCGTTCTGTGGCTTATTTGGAGGCCGCAGCTTCATTTTTCCCTAGATGGGACATGTGCATTATTGGAAGCTTGGTACAAAATGGGCAGCATTGAGATAAAGTCTCATAGTTTTTACATCAACCTAATCCAGCTTGTGGACTGAATGGACAGAAGAAAAGAAGTGTAGTTCTATGTGGGGTATTATTCAATCGTGTAGCTAAGTAAATGGAAAAGTGTTGGATGCGCTGTTGGAGCAAGGTGAGTTTATTGAAGTTGAGGATTCCTCCTGTGTGTTTTTCACTGTAGATGTCAAGATTACACATGCATAAATTCAGTGTCTTCCTAAGTGAAATCCAATCTAAAATCAATTGTACTTTATGAAAGAGGTCAGGTTTTAAATCTGAGTTTTAAGTATTCCCTTTCCTCCCAGTTCTGGAGAGCAAACCAGAAAAAACAGGAGCAAAACCCAACACTAACAGCAACTATCCAAAACCCAGACAGATGCTGTGTAAAAATTTAATAATAAAAAAGAAATTATGATGGCCCTGCTTGCTATGTGCAGCATTCATTCGCCATGCTGGATGCCCACCTGGGCAGGAGGGGCATGACGGCCACCTGAGCCGCAGCGTGTCCCCACCACCGCTGTGCTGGCGATGCTGCACCGCACTGCTGATGCTGATGGAGACTGACTTGAGGGGACCCACTGGGGCTCCAGAGCTCAGGATGGGTCCCGGGTGCTGGGCTGGGGCTTGCCAAGGGGAAAGGCAGCTGATCTCCTGTTCCCCCATCACCCAAGACCCCCAGCACCGCCCAGCCCACACCCACTTGCAATGGGGATGCTCCTTCCTGGCCTCGCGCCGTGGTGCTGGATAATCATGTTTCATTGCTAGCGGGGCAGGGGTTGGGGCAGGGAGGGGGACGCAGGTGAGGGGAGCTCCTTGGTGCCCCCCAAGAATCGGCAACAGAGGAGACCTGGGGGTCTGAATCTGGCTCAGGACCTGGCGTAATGGCTTCTCCCGAGTCACAGCTGCGTAACTCGCAGTGGAATCAGGTTCATAATATCTCAGGCATGTGATTCACATGAGTGTAAAGGCTGCTGGATACAATTACACATTTATTTTTACCTACCACTAAGGGAATTTCCATTGAGTACTCTATGAGCTGGTTGCCCTTGCTCTGTGCTGTTTCGCTGGTATTTTTCCTGACAATTCACGTCTAAGAAACACAAGACAGATAGAGACTTAATGTTATGTGAAAGGATTTTCCTAGGGTAACTGTATTCAGTCTTTGCTCCAACTGAACGAATAACTTTGATCTGTCAACTGTGAAAAGTAAACTGGGTGCGACCTTCCGTCATCGGCTAATCGTCTCACTTAATGACATCTGTTAACTTTGTTCTGATATTAGATCATGGTCTTTCTTTGTACTGTCAAGATTTTTCATCCAAGGTCTAATTATTTCACTTTATGTGTATACAGATATCTTGGGAGTCAGTTGCACCTAGTACGAAGATCATTTTTTCTATTTTGAATTTCCAAAACTGATCACAGCGGTCAGATCGACGTGGCCTTTTAATGGATAAAACACACCAGGTTAAAGCCCAGGACTGTATCGCAGTCTCTCTCTTCGCCTCATTTTCTTTTAGGCACCATATTTATTTTTATTCTTAATTGAGAGGGAAGGAGGAAAAGGGATAATTGTTTCTGTCCCAGTAAAGTTCAATATCTCAAAACAGTTGATCGATGTGACTTGTTATACATGTCTGAACTGTCCCACAGGAAGGAAGAAGAAAACACTCATTTTCAGGCAGTTCTTCCCCTTCTGTCCCTTTCCCTTTCAAATTTTTTTTATCTTTTAATAGTGGTAAAGGCATGGGTAGACGGTGTTTTGGGGGATTAATGGCCATTTGGGGTTAATGCCCTAAGGCCCTCTGTCCCTCAGCTCTTTCCAAACAGCGATTAATCTCCAGGGGAATGTATGTGCCCTGATTGCTACTGCTGATAATGCTCATCCTTATAGTATAGATCAAAACGCGTAGACTTATTGTAGTAATGGCCATGTCCTCACCTCCCAGGCTTTGTTCAGTTCAGTCAGCCACAGCTTAACCCTCTGGCATCATCTGATCACATTCAGTTCAACAGGCATTTTCCCTAAGTTTTGTCTCTCTTGGGACACAATCCTGCACCGTGCCCAGTGCCAGTCACCAGTGTTTTGAGACCACTTTCTCCTCTAGTAACTCTAGGGAAATTTGCTTTTAGAAGGTTGCGGGTCTCGGTTCCCTCTCCCCATCCAGTGCAATAGTAGTGGAGGGTGTGGGACCATTGAGGGGTATGAAGGCCAGGAGCCTGGATGGCTTTTGGGGTGAGCGGAACAGTGGCAGGAGGCTGGATCGATGGCAGGAGAAACATTGCACCATCACGAGCTCTTGCACCCGTTTTCTGTCTCTGCAGCGTTGGCTTTCACCGACTCACACTTTGTTTGTTACTGTGATGTGCACACTGTTCTCCGCTGGGTTCAGGTGAAAGAAAAATGGTCAGTTCAGTGAATTGCGTCATCTGTAGAACACCAGCACCGGTGTGTAGGTCAGGTGAGTAGGTCTAATATTTTTCAAGTGCTTTCCTGGGGATGGCCAAGGATTGCAAGTTGCAGAATACCACATCAGGTATTACACATTGGCCAGATGCTGTCTCAGTGGTAGGGGGTTGTTTTCTTAGTTATATTTCTTTGTGTCTTGTCTGGTCTAGTTTTCAGCTTCTGGAGCGATTTACCCTGCATCACCTCCTTTGGGAGATTAGTCCATAGTCTGGCAGCCCTCACTGGGATCCAGCCTCATTTCAATTAGCATTTCATGCATTTGGAGTAAGAGTATCTAGTTCAATATCTGGTTGTAAGTAATAGACACAGGTAAGGAAAAATGCATGGAAGGTATCAAGACTGCTGCATGTGAAGACTTTAAATTCTATGAGAGTCTGAAATAAATGTTTCAGTACATTCCTGTCTCTTTAAAAACATGTTGCGTCCTGTAATAGAAGAAAAACTAAACCCTAAGTGGCCGCATTTTCCACTTCTGTCCCTGTGTTTGAGTCCATGTAACTTGTTTATGTGGTATTTAATCTCTGCGAGCAGCTCCCTGAGCTGTCCTGTGGGTTTTTGGCGTGCATTTTTTCCACTTCAGAAAAAGGATTGGGTCTGGTGGTTCACTTGTTCCTCTAGAAGCTCTTACAAGTGAATGTTGTCACTGTTAGATCTTTATGGTCAGTTAAAAGGATAAGAATGTGTGCAAGTATTTGATTTTAATTTCAGGGAACAGGGTTTTTTCGTTTATTGCTATTGCAAATGTCTTTTTAATTTATTTTTGCTCTTGATAGATCTTTTAAAATACAACGGTTGCAAAATAACAGCTCTTGTAACTGATGTTCTCTGTTATGTTTACATGGCACTTTATTACATGTACACACAGCTTTTCACAACTTACCTAGTGTTTTCTTATTTATTCAGCCCTTCGATAATTATGATGGGCTACCACAGAATTAACAGAAGTCTAAAGTCACTGATCACTTCCGAGTATATTCCCAAATCTAGTTTGAAAGCATGGAGGCTATTCATATAATTCTTAATGAATTCCAGCCACTCTTGCTGACAATAAGAGAAAAGGCAAAGCCATTAGCAACTTGCCGGAACAGTGGAGTAATAGCCAGTCAGGGCTATTGGGAGCTAGGGGGCTATTTGGAAACAAATAGTTATTTCACCAGGGAAGTAAAACAAGCTGCACAGACTTACTCTAACTTTTTCTTTCCCTTAAGCTCTTTCTCCTCTTTTTTTGTTTTTGTTTTTTCTCTCCCTCTTTTCTGATGGCCATATTTGTCAAAGAAGGCCTAGAAATCAAGCGTGTGAGATTTCATCCACATACGTCAGAGTGGGAGAGTTTCATGATGGCATTAGTAGGTAAGCTGCCTTCTGTCTTAGCCTGTTTCCAAGCACACCTCTGCTTTCTCAGTTAATAAAAACATGCACTATTCTTGGAGAAAAAAATTCCAATATTAAACAAGCATTCTAAATTACATTGAGTACTGACTTTTCTAGGGGAATACATTTAAAAAGGAGACGTAGCTTGCAGCCTTATTTTGCTTTTAAGCGTTTTACCTGTTTTTTACATGTTTATTTTGTACCAACCCTTGTATTGTGTGAGAATCTATGAATTCATTCATTGTCTGTATTTGTTGACCTGAATACTGTCTGACAGTTCAGGTTCTGTTTTGTTTTGCTCTATTGTTTATTTAAAAACAAACCAAACTTGATCTTGCCCAATGTGAGATGCTCATAAGACACTTTATGCCCACATAAGACATTAGGGGGTCTGCTACGAACCTCTCCCCAGCAGCTCCAGTCTAAATGAGCTGGACAGCCTGTGCCTTTGTTGGAAGCTACAGGAGTTAATAAAGGGGATAAACGCAACTGCAGAGTTTGAATCCGTTTGACGGGATCCACTTCAGTGATTGACAGCCACTTCGGGGCTGTCCTTTTCCTTCAAATGTCCTGCTGGAAATTATGGGAACATCACTGAGAGGGATGTTGGCGCAAACTGCCTGGTGAAAACAGGACTGTCGCTGTCACTAGATCAGGTCAGACATAGCGTTGTCTTGATGAATTTTAAAACCCTCCAATTCCAGCACATTGCTGGGTACCTGTTGTGATGCTGCATCTCCCTCTTGCAGTGAATAAAATGTGACAGTATTTTTTTTAATTCTAGCCAACCTTGTTGGCTTGTACATATCCAGGCCAGTAAGAGTCAAGCTGACCCCAGGCAGAAACAGCATGCAGGCACAGGCTGGGAACATTTGGAAAGCTGCCACGTCCATTCCCAGAGAAACATTTGGTATGAGGAGGCAGGAATATAAGAACAGTCACACTGGTCTGGATCACAGGTCTGATATCCAGTGATGGCTGCAGTGGGTGCTTTGGGAATGTATAAAAAGAGAGTGTAGGTATAGTGGCCAGGGTTAGAAATGGAATTCAGATATTTTCCTTTTTACAAGATAGGAAAAAAATAATCACCAATATCACAAACAGAAATACTTCAGGCTGCCCTCAAGACAAATGGGTTGTATGCACGTATGTGTGCTGCAAATGAAATCCCATGAAGAAAAGGTTTGGAAAAGAAGTAAAAAGGAAAGGAGATGAAAGATATCGTAGCTACGATTATTATTATCTGAAAAAAAACCCCTCAACCCTCCAGAGCTCTCGCTCATCTTTGCAAAGCCTATTCAATGAGTTATCTGATGACGTCTCCTCTGAGTGAGGTGACTCATCCTAGACATCTCAGCTGTGGACACAGAACTGTGCGGAGGTTCCCATAGGATAACTTGCAGACTGCCAGGGAGCTTCCCTGGTGTGTCCTGGGGAGTTAATTGGTAGGAAAAGACAATGTTTGCTACCCAGGAACAGGGGTCCTGTCTTGGACATCTGCAATTTAAGGGGGGAAAAAATATAAAGCTCTGTTTTAGATAGCTCCCTGGTACCAAAGTGGGTAAAACTTGGCAGGGGGCAGGGGGAGAGGGTCTAAGTGCAGCCTTGTCTTGACAGAAAGTGCTGGAAGAGGGGACAGCCATGAGGGTCCAAAACTGCTTGGATGTCCTGGGAGAAGTGATGACCATGTGGAACTCAAAGATGGAGAAGAGGTTAGGACCTTCATGGGGGAGAGGGAGGAACCAGACCCTTGAAGAAGTGCTCTTTGCAGTTGGGTGAGGTAATATGAACAAGCCTTCTCTTTGAAGATACTATGCAGAAATAGCAATCACATGCACCTTACTGAAACTGAGAATCTTGATCTATTTTTGCTTCAGAACGCAAGGAAAGGTGGGCATGAGAGCCAAAACAGTAGTCCTGTGCCAAAAGGTAAACCTGGTCTGATGGGTGAGACAGATGTGATGAGTGGAGTTCCTGCTGCTAAACAGAATGCTCATGACCATGGGAAGTAAAACTTTGCTTCAATTCCAAGAGGTATCAAACATGCAGATCATGAGATTCAGGAAGATGAGGCTCACATGGAGTACTTGACTGAGTGAATCTTCTCTTCCAAGTTCCCAGTGAATACGGGCTATTCTCTAACACCATCCTTCCTATTTAATCTTTACAGACCTCTGCTTTTCTGTTGCAGCTTTTCCTTCTCCGCGCCCCCACACCCCTCCCGTTTCTGTCTCTACTACCTTTAATTTCTTTCTTTTTGTTGTTGCATTTGTCTACAGACACGTCAGATATTTTCTCTGAGCTTTCTTACTGCTTTCTGGGGAGTTTGTCTGATTTTCTGAGTTTGTTCATGAAGACTTGTTGTCCTTCTCTCCCATCTCACCCCTTCTCCCTCGGTGTAATATTGTCCTATTGATGTTTAATGTTATTAATTCCTGGTGTAACCTGTGTAGCTTGGTTTTGGCCAGATCTTGTTTTCTGTCTTCTGGCTTTTGTCTGTTCTTTCTGTTGAATTCAGTGAGATCATGTGCTTCAAGTAAACAGAATAGGCCAAATTCTTCCTATATTTGTTTATTCTAGTGCCTGGTTTCAAGACTCTCACACCACCATGAATACTTTAGGTTACTGGTAACTGAACAGGTGCCTGTATCTGCCTCATTTGCAAAATGAATGGTTAGGACATTTTAAATTATTCTCCAGTGTTAAGCAATATTAGAGCTGAATAACCTCAGTCTATAAACCCATTTTTTTCTTTTACTGGGTTCACTTCATCCAAATACAACTCATAAAATGTCATCATTGCAAAAAGGCTGTTTTTCAAACCTTGCTTTTATGGCATTAAATGTGACATTACTTCAAAAAATGTTTAAGATGGGTTGGAATTATTTTAAGTCCTCAACCACTCTTCACATTGCTGGATGTCAGAAGAGTGGAGTGTTTTTAACTTTTTGGCTCCATAAGTGTAGAGTCTTATAGACATAAAAACTACAGGTATGAGCTCAGATGAGAGACTCATTTGGCATTCACATTTCCCTTTGATTTCAAAGTAAGCCAAAGCTGCTCAGAGTCTTAGAGGGGTGAGTTCTTGTGTTATATTTCTGATAGGTCCTGGCTGATAGTTAATTGCTCTCACGAGGATAAGTGGGGATGTGTCCCTCTCCCTTGGGTGTGTAACTGCCCTCACCCCGCAAGGCGGTCTAGGTGTGAGTCAGTACTTCCAGCTCACTTGGTCTTTCTGGCTTTTCCTGCAACAGATGATGGGTGCCATTTAGCAATTAGCAATAAAAAAAAAAAAAGATTATGTTGAAATAATATTATGAAGCAGAAGAGAGGGTTTCTAGAGTCAGTTCTGCTGCGCCATCAGGTTGCTTTTCTCTCCCAAATGCATCTTCGTTTGAATGGGGTAAAGCACGAATAGGTAAATAGTGGACATGGTCTGAGGTAGACTTGGCTGAAGGCATTGATTTCCATCACAGTAGCACAACAGTAACCTTGGCCTAATGCCACAGACTTGAAAGAAGTGCCCGCACGTAATGGAGCAGAATATCACAGAATCACAGAATAGTCAGGGTTGGAAGGGACCTCCAGAGATCATCTAGTCCAACCCCCCCGCCAGAGCAGGGTCACCTACAACAGGTTGCACAGGACAGCGTCCAGGCGGGTTTTGAATGTCTCCAGAGTGGGAGACTCCACAACCTCTCTGGGCAGCCTGTTCCAGTGCTCCACCACCCTCAAAGTAAAGAAGTTCCTCCTTATGTTAAGATGGAACTTCCTATGTTCAAGCTTGTGCCCATTACCCCTCGTCCTATCAATGGGCACCACTGAAAAAAGACTGCTCCCATCCCCCTGGCATCCTCCCTTCAAGTATTTGAAAGCATTAATAAGATCCCCCCTCAATCTTCTCTTCTCTAGACTAAAGAGACCCAGGTCCCTCAGCCTTTCCTCATATGAAAGATGTTCCAATCCCCTAATCATCTTTGTAGCCCTTTGCTGGACCCTCTCCAGCAGATCCCTGTCCTTCTTGAACTGGGGAGCCCAGAACTGGACGCAGTATTCCAGATGCGGCCTCACCAGGGCAGAGTAGAGGGGGAGGATGACCTCCCTCGACCTGCTGGCCACACTCCTTTTGATGCACCCCAGGATGCCATTGGCCCTCTTGGCCGCCAGGGCACATTGCTGGCTCATGGTCATCCTGTTGTCCACCAGGACTCCCAGGTCCCTTTCCACAGAGCTGCTCTCCAGGAGGTCGGCCCCCAACCTGTACTGATGCATGGGGTTATTCCTCCCCAGATGCAGTACCCTACATTTACCCTTGTTGAATTTCATTAAGTTCCTCTCTGCCCAACTCTCCAGCCTATCCAGGTCACGCTGTAAGGCAGCACAGCCTTCTGGCGTATCAGCCACTCCTCCCAGTTTAGTGTCATCAGCAAACTTGCTGATGGTACACTCTATCCCTTCGTCCAGATCATCGATGAATATATTGAACAGGACTGGACCCAGTACTGACCCTTGAGGGACACCACTTGTTACTGACCTCCAACTAGACTCTGCACCACTAACCACAACCCTCTGAGCTCTATCTGTTAGCCAGTTCTCAATCCACCCCACTGTCCATTCATCTAGCCCACACTTCCCAAACTTGCCAGTGAGGATGATGTGGGAGACAGTGTCGAAAGCCTTGCCAAAGTCAAGGTAGACAACATCCACTGCCCTCCCCTCATCCACCCATCTAGTAACCTCATCATAGAATGCTATCAGATTAGTCAGACATGACTTCCCCTTAGTGAATCCACGTTGACTACTTCTTTTCATCCAGATGCTTGGAGATGATACCCAGCACAAGCTGTTCCATCATCTTTCCAGGGATGGAGGTGAGGCTGACCGGCCTGTAGTTTCACGGGTCATCCTTCTTACCCTTTTTGTGACTGGAGTGACATTGGCTATCCTCCAGTCCTCAGTCACCTCATCTGAAGTGATATGGCCAAGTACTTCATGACTGGTCTCATGTGAGTTGCAAGGGGACTGATCTGCCAGTGCTGCAGTCTCTTTTTGCTAAGCCAGTGTCTAAAAGGATCCATTATCTCTTCTGAAAAAATCTGGGGAGTTTTGCCGTGCTCTGAGAAGTTGCGTCAACCCTTCAGCAGCTGATCCTGACCCTTTCATGCCGCCTCAGTGCTTCAGAAACTAGGTACTTTGGCTGCGGATGTCCGGCAGGCAAAGCTTTCCCCAGTGAGGGAGAGTTATTAACCAGCAGAGAAGTAGTGGGGTTGCCTCCAGTCTTGCACAAACAGGGCACACAGTGGAGCCTGCTTGGCCATCCCGGCCCTCCTGGGCTGCCAGAGCCACTGCTCTGGAGGGATGGTAACACAGTTCATGCAAGTTGGCTTTACCATCACAGAATGCCTCCCATGGGCTTTTCTGTACTGAGAGCATCCCCAGTAAGGAGTAAGGGAAAGTCAGAGAACTTTTTCTCCTCTGCTCACACTGTCATTGAGCTCACTGTTAGAGAGAAGCATCTGGGGGCAAGAACTCCTCCTGCTTTTCTGAATCATACAGCCCTAAGGACTGCTGTTACTTCTGAAAAATGAACTTTTTTTTCTCCTTCACTATATTTTCTATATATTTTCTCTGTAGGCTATATTTCTGTGTCCCCAAATGGTTTCAGTAAGGTCAGTTCTTCCATGAATAGTTTAAATCACATGGTGTCCAAGCGTAAACTCAGGAGTTCAACTCCGGCTTCCTTGTTTGGAAGTAATCTAGAAGATCCGTATAGGTGATCATTTGGAGTGGATTCATAGTTTCCATCGTAGTAGTGGTTACTTTTGGAAGGTAGCACACTGCTGCTTACCTGGACATCTCGCTAAATCCTTTGGGTTCTCAATGCGTTAGAGAGTTCCTCATCATGGAAGAAAACTAAAGGGGCTGACCTCCTGTGATCAGGTGTGTGCCAAGGGGCTGCCACGTTAGCTGGATCTTGTGCTGCCAGCTCTGCTTCACCAGTCCATCTTGCCCAGTGGTGGTGAGGATCTGTAGGGGATAGCAGGGAGCCTAGATGGGGGCAAACTCGCTGCTTGTGGGGAAGTGGCTCAGGGCTGGAGGTGGAAAAGCCCGTAGCTAGGAAGACATTCTGCAAAATGCATTCTTCCTCAGGACGTTTACTCCCTAAGATGGGTAGGATGCTGTAAAAGATATAATATGCAAACTACCCCTATTTTAGGTGAAAAATTAAAACAAATTCCTGCCAAGATCACCCTTTTCTGCTGAAGTGACCTGTTCCTCTTCCCCTCATGTGGAAGATGAAGCCAATTTCTTGTGTTTTATGCAGGGCTAGAAGACTTGGTTGTTCTGCAGCTTCTCTGCTTTCTTCTTTTTCATCCACTCTTCAGAGGAGGGTGAGAAGCAGAGACAGATTTAAACCAACCAGCTGGTACCATCCTCAAATCTTGCGGCATACCCTGTCTCTGATTCTGAATGTCAGTGTTGGCTTGGCTCAGGCTGAAGCTCTCCTCCCAGTAGTACCGTGATAGCACCCTCATGGTGCCACATGTAAGCATGCTGTGTGCAGAGGGATCTCACGTTAGCTCTCGTAGTGCTGTGGGACAGGAATGGGTGGGAGTGAATTCCACCCAACCAAGTCTGGATGGGTCCTCAAAAGGGACCTGTGTCTGTGGCACCAGAAAGCTGCTGTGTCTGTGAATTCAGCTTTACACCCAAGCTGATGGTTCAACCTCCAACACAGAAAAATGAATAGAACTGGCTTTACAAAATTCAGTGCTGTTGGTATATAAAGTCATTTGTGAACTATAAGTTGATGCATTTGTGATCTGAGAGGTGTTGTAGGCAGGGTTCAGTTGTGTAAACACGGGTACTTGCTGCTACTTGCCATGGTTTGCAGTATCCTGCTTGGCCTCTGACCATGAGTGATACGTGCCAACTCCATTTTGAGACCTTGGACATTTGAGGCCATCTCAAAGAGTGCCAGGCATGTATGTTCAGGTGAGACAAGGTGTGACACAAGGGTAAGGAGGCTCAGTGCTCCTCTGGGTATCATCACAGCCACTTGAAGTAGATGAATTATCTTGGCATAACCTCTAGCTTCTGGAGACGACGTATTGTCTGAAGCCTTATGCTGCTCCCACTAGGGACTTGCATTCAAACAGCACATAAATGCAAAGCCTCACCCCAAGAAATCCCTCTTTCTCCTTGGGGAGAAATCCCTCCTTCTCCCTTTTCCACCCTCGAGCCTACCCCGCTGCGCAGCACACGGAGCTCCCTGCAAGCACGTGCTGTGCACCAAGTCCAGGCAATAAGTGAGTTGGTGGAAGGCACAATATTCACAGGCTCTCAGGAGGCTCGTTGGAAAAATCTGGTTATTAATTAATATGTGATAAGACAACACAATATCTTCAAGGGTTTCTTGTAGCCTTCTCCTAGTGCTTGGGTTTAATATTCCTCCTTACAGCAGTCTCCATATATCTTCTGTAACGTGGTGGAATCAGTGCCTCGGAGAAATTTTTTTTATTCTAGCTGCCAGACAGCTATAGACCAATTAATCTACAAGTATGCACATTTGGGGATGATATTCTCCAGTGACTCAGCAATGTAACAGATGGCAAAATATTTCATATTTATTTCCATTCCATTTCTATATTGGAAATGAACCCAGACATTTTATTTTTTTGACAGTCAGACAACATCTGTTGAGAACACTGTCAGCTGAATTACAACCTCTCTGGCAGGTAGTTGGGCAGACAGCATGAATTAATTTCAGCTATTCTGTATGTGGTTAAATGTCTTTCTCTACTACATTATTTTCATTATGAGTGCTGGATTTATGGATGCTGACTAGCTTTACATTGTATCCCTGAGAGTTTAAGTTTAGTCATATAAAGATTTGATACATTAAGGAAGATGCTGTGCATTAAGTTGCAATATCAGTGGATTTATTTGCTCTCATTCCTTAGCCAAGACCAATTAAAAGAAGGGATATTTTGGAGGGGCCAGGCCAGTGGCTTGGAGACGATGCGCTCCACTGCCGTGGAAGGAACTCAAGTGTGGGAGTGACTTTGAGGTTTTAGTCCCAGGAGCTGGTGTAACCCAGACATATCACAGTCTGAGATATCTGAGCCGAGCGGGAGGCTGCCAAGTGCTCTCTCTCCTGGTGCAAGCAGCATCCTAGACTTCTGGCAGTTCTCAAACAAAATTTTTCCTGGGGAAGCAGGTGTGGAAGCTGTGGTGTTCCATGGTGAGAGGATGAGGGGTCTGAGCACTGGAGGAAGCCTGAGCTGGGGGAAGGGATTTGGTATTTTTCTGCTAAGATAGAAGCTCCCCGAGCAGCAATTTCCTTTGGGCTAGTTGTCCTGTTTCTCATATTCCTTAGCTCAATGCAGTAACCTCTATTCCTGCCTTCCTGAGCACTATCCACGCTGCCAGCCTCCCCTGCAACAGCACAGTCAGTTCTCCCTCTGGTCCTGTTTCCCTTCCACAGTACTTTAGGCTCCCTCATGGTTTTTTGCTGTTGGGCAAGACATTGTGCGTGATGATGCAGAGGCACATATATATTCAGTTTCTAGAGAGCACATGTCCGTGGATTGGCCAGCTGCTGCTAAACAGATTGAACAACAGCTGACTTCTCCTTGTATTTCCATCAGACATTTCTGATTTTCAGCAAATATGTGTGAATGTCCTCTAAGATGTCTACTGTCTGCCAAATGCAATTAGGGTAAACTGATGGACAGATAGGACAGACAGGGTAAGGACAGTTGTGGAAAACTAGGCTAAGAATCACAGTAAACAAGTGAGTAATGAGGGAAATATTTGCAAGACATTAGTTTAATTGCTTTGGTTCTGTGCTATGCTTTAACTGGCTTTATTCAACTTTTTCTGTCTTTGTCACAGGAGTTAGATGTTCTTCTCTGTTTATCTGGTACTTAACATGCTTTGCTCACTGCATAAATCTGAAGTCATACAAGTTACATCTACTCAACCATATGCATACGTGTGTGTATTTATACATATGTGCACAGACAGAAAAACAAAAGTATCCAAAACCCAAGGGTGATCACTGCTGTTAGTTATTAAAAACTTGAAGTTTTTTAAAAGTTTGAAGTTTTTTTAAGAGGACTGCTCTGTCAAACAGGATAAAAGTTGAGTGTACAAGCAGATAGGGTAGAAAAACCAGGCTGAATTGATGGGTTTAAGAAAAGGTTTATGTCTGTTTGTGGTTACCAGTCTGGATGTTTGGCAAGTGACAGGCTGTATGTGGCAGTGGCATGGCAAGTCACTGAGCCTCAGGTGAGGCTTGAGTGTCCCTGTCCGTTCATGTACCATGGGAGAAGCAGAAGATAACATGGCATACTGGTGGTTTCTCTCGTGGAGTGAAAGTAGGCCACTCGCATTTGCCAGGAGCTGAGACTACTAATAGAGATGACTCGTCGGTCAGAGGCTCTGGATGTCCTGCCTTACTTGTGCTCTATCTGGGAGCTCTTGCCAAAGCTTGAAGGAACTTTATGTTCTGCATTACTCAGTTATGTTAAAATAAAAATCTAGGCAGGACTTCTTTCTTTAGGTCTCTCAGGAGTATTGCAGTTTGCTACACAGTCATTGCATAAAGGACCCAGCAGATAAAGACCTCTGTATTCAAGGCCTCAATCACAGAACCATTCATGTTATTTTCCGTTAGCTTCAGTGTTTTAAATAAGCCCCCACACTTCAAGAGACCACAGAAATTACCAGTTTTATTTAGGAAAAAAAAAAAAAAATCTGTTTCATTCCTGTCCTTCTCAAAAAAAGGGTTTCTAGTTGATGAACAGGAATTTCTTCAGTTCTGGTTAGGAGCTGTGAATAAATATTTAAACATGTGCAAGCAGGCACTGCCATCAAGTACCCAACTAAGCTCTTACAGATTTAAGGCTTCTTAAAAATGGGAAGAGTGGTCCCTTTTTCTTTTTTCTTTTTTCTTTTTTCTTTTTTCTTTTTTCTTTTTTCTTTTTTCTTTTTTCTTTTTTCCTTTTTCTTTTTTTTCTTCCTTTTTTTTTTTTTCATCAGAGGATGCTGCAGTTGGGTTGGAGTTTTATTAGTCTAATGAATCTCATTCCAGTCTGGTGTCCACAATATGGCAGATTTCTTCCTTTAATGAATCTGGTTTGAGCTTTATTAATTAGCAAGGTGTTACTTGTGTGGAAAGCATTTCAGACACAAGGGAGAGTTTTTGGTCTTAGATTTTATTCTAAATGAGCTGTATAGCAGCCATTGGCTGTTGGTAGTTACAGTTCTTTACAGATACTTCTTTTTGCTGTTGTATTATTATGTTATGAAGGTGGTGTTCCTATTAACCAGAAAACACAGCACTATTTAAATTTTGCAAAACAAGGAAACCTGACCAAGCTCAGAAATCTTTATGGCCCCCCAACACCTGCTGAAACAATCTAGGATGAATCTCTTGCTGATCCAAAATCAAAATTTTCCTTCAAAGCTAACCCACACATCTTAGGGTGCAAAAGCACATCCTGTTCTTAAATAAATTCACCATTTCTTTTCTGAAACCTTTGGGGAGCTGTGCACCACCCTTAAGATAATGAAGGCACAAAAGTTAACCTTCATGATGCCTTTGTCAACCTCAACACAGTGGTAAGGCACAAAGTCCCAAACCCATTATGGGGACTATGAGATGGCTGCTAAATGGACTCAATCCCATATACACTGTGTTTACAGGTGCATAATTGTAATAGGACTTCTACTTTTTCCACATCTGCAGTAAAAAGATGGAAAAAAAAATTAATATGAAAAGCCAGTTATAGGGCCGTTCCACCTTCTTTGGAAATAGGGATGGGAAAACTATTAGGAGCCAGGAACATTTGGTAACTGGGAAGAATGGGGGTGCTGTTAATGCAACAACCCTACAAGATTTAAAGAGAAAAGCCTGCATGGAAAAGCTGCAGAGCATGAAATCCAAACTACATCAGTCATGTGTTCTGTTTAAACCAGTGTCTTGTCTTCTGCAGGAAATCAGTAGAGCTGGAGGACTTAGCACTACCTCGATAGTGTCAACAAAAGTAGCAATGAAAAATAGCGTGGATCAAGGGGTGACACGTATAGATCTTGTAGCTAGGGTTTACGGAGTTGCTGCAGACAAGTATGTCCTTTTAATTACACTTCTCACATCCCTTAGATAAAAACAAAGCAGAGGAGTAATCTCAAGAGGAATATAGTTCTCTCTAAATGTGACAGATATTAAGCAAACATTCTTCTGCCCGTTGAGACTGTCAAAGATTTTCTAACTGTAAAGTTTGCGTACCATCTCCTGTTTCTGTACTTATGTGAAGAAAGCAAAGGCAAACAGAAGCTTGGAAATCACGTGGGAAAGAGTTTCTTTTGTCTGTGGATCTTTCTGACTGAGGGAAGCTTTCTGGGCCAGCAAGAACGTGAAATGTTTCCTTGGTTAGGCTTGACCTTGATTGTGCCTTTCCCAGACCACTTGTAAGAAGATAATGATTTCATTATACCGGAACATGGCTGAGATACAGTGATTTTACTGGAACGTAACCAAAATAAAACCATTCTGGGGATCTGTAGATGGTCATGTACTGCATTCTCTCTTTTTCTTTCTTATCACTCCTGTTCAGTATGTGTGGGGGGGTACTGCACACGGGTAGGTGTGAGGCAGTGTGAAGCAAAGGCTCAAGGAAGGCTGCAGCAAAGAAGAGAAGGCATCACCGATGTGGGATTTCTCAGATAAGAAGCCAAAATGTAAACAGAAACCAGTTTCACTTACATTCTTCCAAGGACACTAAATTACAGTAATAATGGATGTTAATAACATTGTGATTTGGAGCAAAAGCCTGGTAAAAAGAATGGCTGAGCACGGGTAAGGTGGCAGCTGGTGTAATGAGGCCGAGTGAATTAAGGAGTTTCTCTTGTCTTGTGGCTGGAAGCCTGGCCAGGGAGGCTATCAACAAGGCATGTCTCATCCATACTTCAGGTTTATTGTTTTATTATTCTGTTTTATTTGATCTTATGACAAATTAATGCACCCTGTTGAGTGGAACAGTCTGGGGTCTTGCCTGTTACTGCCTGACCAGCTCAAATTGCCCCGACCTGCCTTGTACTCCTTCTGTGAGCAATTACGGCATATGAAGCAGATACAAAGCTCTGATTCTCCACACCTCCCTGGGTGAGAGTGAGGTGAACTCAAGGCGTAAAGCAAAGGGCCTCTCCATAGGCTTCAGCTGACTTTGCAGTTCAGTTAGAGGAAGAAATAGGATATGTGCTGCCTGACTGGCAGCGTGGAAATAGCCCTGACCTTGCCAACACTTGTACCTGAGCCAGGCTGTCTGCATGTGAACTGTCCTTTAGAAATCGCTGAGACCTTTTATTTGTTCAGAGCAAATATGCGTTTGAAGAACTGAGCCAAAACGGCAACCTCAGGTGTTAGTCACGTAGCACGGTACAAGATGTATCATGGGAAGATGCAGCTACGGTTTTTGCTAGCATGCACAGCGAGAGGCACATCTCAAAAGACAGAGCAAGACAAAAATGAGGGCTTCTGGAGGAATTTTTAATCAGCCTGATAGTGCCTCATCCTGCATGTTCACTTTGCCCACCTCCCCGTGTCACAGAGATCAGGCAGGCAGAGAAAAGATGTACGATGAGAGCAAACTTCTGAACTGATCCACAGCTGAGTGGCGCTTCGTGCAGTCCTGCCATCCTGGTTGCTGCAGCCATCTCCCCCCCAAAACATAAGAGGCAAGGCTGTAGCTCTGTCTTCTTGCTTCATCCGGGAGAGTGGGGCAGGCGTGTGAACAGGGAACAGCTGTCCTGCTGTACTCCACCCAGAAGATCTTCTGAAAGCTGTCTGACACTGACCGCTCTCCCGTGGGACCGGTAACAGCACTGTGCTCAACACGCGTGGTGTGGCCGGCATGGGTCTGTAAGAGCCGAGGTCTGTCGGGGCCGTTGTCCCTGGGGCCCCTTATTTAACTCTTGCTCACCTCCAGCATGGTGATATCTCTGTGACAGAGGCACACAGCACAGTCTGAAGTGGGGGAGTGGTGGACAGGACAAATGTCTGAGCTAACGACGTATAAAAATTGAGCTTCTTGCATTAAGCAAAGAAGCATCAAACAAGCATGCTTTAAATTGCACAGAATTCACATTGCAGGGTGTTGTCTGCCTCAGGTTTCAGAAAGACATGCTTATTGAAGTTGTTCTAATATTTTACATATTGGAACAAGCACCATGTGTCCTTCAAAATCCTGTTTCTGTGCCTGAGCTACTATTTCTGGACTATTTGGGGTTAAGGCTGCTGTGCGAATGTTTAAAAATCCGTATGTGTAGATTGGAATTAGAAATATAAAAAATGTGGAGGTGCTTAGAATTTCCCTTTCGTTTCCACCTTAAATATTCAGGTATTGTTTAGCTGTGATTATTTCACCTCTATTATTGCAGGGAATCAGGCTGCAGACAAACTTGACACTTTTTAAAAAGACTATATTTGCATTTATTCTGGGGTTTTTCACCACAGCTCGAGATGTCTGTTAGAAGGTGGTCTAAGATTCCCTTTATGATGTTCTGGTGCATTGTTGTGAAAGGAATTATCATGTTGCAAATTCAATAACCTGCCTTCAGGATCAGTTAGCAAGAAATTATAGGCCATAAAGGAACAAACCCTTGTTAAACTTAATATCCTTGGTAACCAAGCAGGAAGGGTAAGAGGAGTTCTAAAAATTTCAGAGGTTTTGTTTTTAATCAGCTTTGAAAATGTCGATCTAATTTGAAATGTGACTTGCAGATGATTATCTTGCTTTCTGTAACACAGAAAGTTTGCTCTTAAGGTGAAAACCCACTGTGTGCCAAGATTCAGGTTGGAGAACGTTTTTATGGCTATCTAATAAACTCTGAAAATAGGGGTTTATAATGGAAATGCTGACTGACTCCTTACTCTAACAAGACTGGTGGATGCCGCTGTAATGTACTGTGTAATTTATGGGAGTCACCTGTTAAGCCATCTGGGACAGAAAGTTTCCCAATTTCTAAAATGTTGGTAACTTGATTAACCTTATGAACTTCATTTTACAGTGATACCAAATGCAGCTTATGCCAGCCCATCGGATTCTTGGGCCATCATTTCATATTTGTCCAAGAAAGTTAAAAAGAGCCTTTTTAATTAGTCAGAATTGAGTAGTGGTGGAGGTTAAAAGGGTGATGCTGGAGCTTTGATTTATTGTTTATAGGTGTCATATGGAGTGAGACCTGGGGTAAAATAAAAGTTTCTGGTGTTACTCTTCAGCTAGGGAAAGTGTTTTTTTTAAAAGGAACTTGGGGCTTTTAAAAATTGGCCACACTATATTAGTCCATTGGGACTTCCACAGACTGGAATAGTGAACAGGAAGGGAGATTAATGGAGAAAGAAGGATGATGGACGATAGTGGGGTGTCATTTATAGGCATCAGCTAGGAAAGCTCTACTTGTGAGTTTATGGGAATGGCAATGTCTCTTGCAGTAGTAAACACTTCGGTTTTCCTTGGAAGCTGGTAAGCAATGAGAAGCAACTTTAGTTCATCTCTGTTTTATTTTAATTTTTTCTCCAAGTGCTTTTTCTCATCTATAATCATTTTCCAAAGTTCTTTATTTAGTTTCAAAGTACTTTGAGTGAACAGGTGGTTGCAAGCAGTACTTCCAATTCAGCAGTGGGGGTTCTTCATGGGATTTAGCATGTAGGATTGTGGCTACTTTGCTAAGAGACATCCATTTTTGTAGATGATGTTAAGCTAAAACACTGAACTTAAGGTGATAGTTAAAGAGATTTTGCATGGAAATAAGAGCAATATTAGCCTTTCCCCACGTTGCAATTGGAGTACTTGACATTTTGCACTTCTCTTGAAGTGTCTATGAATGTAACTTGACATTTTCACCCCAACTGTTGCACGGTGTTGCTCAATACTCTTAAACAGATGCTAACATCCAGTGAACATCCAGCTAGCAGTAGTCTTCAGACAGCTCTACAGACAAGTTCTGGCCTTGTAGTAGAGCCAGGAGTTTCTGGGCAGCCAGTCGGAGACTGTGGATCCGACTCCTATGGGAATAATGAGCATCCCAAGCCTCAGTGCTTTCCACACCATATGTAAGAGGCGTGTCGCCCAGCTTTGTCCTCCGTGAGTACATGTAGAGCAGATGAAACATTTATGAAGAATAAATCTGAATAAGAATCTCAGCAAAAGGAAAACCTCATAGTGCACAGTCAGCTCTCCACCCTCAGGAAGCAGGTGAAGAAGCGACTGAAACATCCAAAACAGATAGCGATCCCATTGCTTAATGTGCTACTGGCAAGTACTCAAGAATTATGGTAACGGGGGTGCAATGACATTATACGTACATTGGCACAGACTCATATTCCCTGGTGCCTTCTCTTCATTTTAATATTTAATTTCTTATGTATCTTTCAGAGTGCTGGACACTATATCAAGGTAAAATAACACGGCATTAGTTTGTCTGCTGCTTGAAAATATGTGGGGATTTTGGAGTCATAGTGGACACACAGCTGAGGATTAGCTTTCATGATACTATGAAAAAAGAAGTTGGTGCACATCAAGTCAATATAGGGAGATGATTTCCCCTCTCCACGTATTATTTTCAGGGCTGGAACATTGCACTCTTGTACTGGAATACAGGAGTGTAGAGATGAGCCATTAACATATGAAGATGTAAAAAAGCTTGATCTAAATGTTTATTATTTAAGGAAAGTCTAAGATCTTTCACTCTGAAAATGTGTAGCAGTAAAGGTCTCTAACCTCAAGAATAAAGGCAGAGTAAAACCCTGGGTGCAGCTTAGCACCAAACAGATACAGCAAAGAAATGAGAGAAATATTTAAGTGATGGTAGAAAAATAGTTGAGCTACCAAAGGAAACACTGAGTTCTACACCTCCTGAAAATTTCGTACCAAAACTTTGTGGAGAATGCATATAAGCCAAAAAACTTGTGGGACCCAATACAAAAGCGAGTGAATGGAATTACATGGTTTGTGTTATACTTCTGTCTTTAGGAATAGGAGTAGAAAGGAAGACGAGTTTGAAAGGGAGTTAACAGCCTGCTGCAGGGCAGGCTTAAAAGGAGACAGGGCACAGGCAGAAACTGATGGTGATCATAACTGTTTTTTTTCCTATTTTTAGCTCTATCTTTTCAGTGACTGCATTCAAGGATGGCAAGAGGCTATGTACCATTACATAACTGTATGAGTGAAAAGACTTTTCCTCAAAAGTAGTTTGGACACTAAGCAGATGGCAGCAACCTAATCCAATCTAAAGAAGGAAGAAGTGAAATCATTCAGTCGGTTACATTCATTGGGGAAAATCTCTGTGATTCTCTCAGATCTAATGGAAAAAGAAAATAAAACTTTACAGAAACTGCCACGTATGTGTAATTTTGTTACAACAGAGCAGTCAGTTGTCTCTTGTTTTTTTAAACCGAGAGTATTGAAAAAAATTTTTTTTTGTTTTGATTATCTTTTAAAGCATTCTTAGCAGTTTCTTGTAGCTGTTCGTTATTAATTGAACTGATACTGACACAGAAACACTGTAGTTTGTAGCTCTGTGAGATCAGATGAATTGCAAACGCTGTCTACTTGCTTTGCAGTTGTGTTTTTCCGTGGGAGTCAGCACAAACCATGGCTGAGTGCTTGCATCTGCCCACAAAGCAAGACTGGGAAACGCACTGCACCAAAGCTTTCTCAGCGTAACATCATGGAAAACAGTTGGATGGAGGAAAGCAGTGGGGCAGGACTAATTCAATCTGTAATGTAGTCCAGGTGACAGTCAGGTCCTTCATGCTGTTTTGGCCAGGTTTGGGGCTGCAGTAAGTCTATGATAGGGGTGACCACCTTTGGAAAAATATCTTTCCCTCTCCTTCCTTCTAAAGTATGACCTCACTCCTATTGTCTCAGAAGATGCATTTTTCATCTCTAGACGAAGAACCTTCCACAATACCTCTAACAGTTTTAAATGTACCCAGAATGCCCACCTTTAAGCTAATAGGGAAATTGCGGGCAAACGTGTATTTGCTGAGCTGTATTACAGATCTCTTATCCTCACTGCTGTTCCCAGTGACTTATGCTCCCACTGGTGAGATATCTGGATGCAAAGCAGAATGCGTAATGAGTACAGTTACTGTTAATAGTTTGCTCTGTGAAAATAATTTTGCCCTTAAAATTAATACTGTTTTAATTTTCAGTGTTCAGTTAATGGTAAGGCACAATTTCAAATTCAATTAACTTTCCAGGGCGTACATAGTTACTGTCAGGGCACGGGTATGGCAGGGCAGGACCTCACAGCCAGGGCCTGTCCCACCACCCCAGTGAGGAACATTCGGGCAAGGGGCATGCGGGGAGGTCCCAGGAGAAGCTGTTATTGCCCTCAGGGCCCTGTCAGTTATTGCACATCCATAAAGGCGTTCTGTGCATGGATTTGTGCCTGTGTGTAGAGATGCACTGACCACAATGCACCTGCCGCTTGGTCCTGATGTGCAACTTCAATCACCTCCTCATCTGCTCACCTCCCGCCCAGCTCCGTCCCACTGATGGATGTCCGCGCCAGCGCAGGTCCCTGCATGTCGCAAACCCTGAGTCAGCTGCTCTGCAGCAACGCCCATACCAATCTGTTTTAACTTTAAAAAGAGTGGGTTTCAGCAAGGTGATCCTTGCCAGGAAGCCCCGAATTGGAATTGTGAATTTGGAGTTGCCTTCCAAATCTTAGTCCTTCAGCTCCCAAATGTGCCAGTCTCCAAGTCCTGCTGCCAGGGCTTCCTTCTTTTCTGGGTATCTGGTAAGAAAATGGGATGACAAATATTTTTGCTGAAGAACATTGAAAAATGCAAGTCAGTGGCTGAAAAGCTTTGAATGAGCAGAAAATAGAAGATCAAATTTTGTCTGCGAAGAGCACTGGGAAATAGTAACGTAGGTGGAAGCAGCCTTCTCTCTGAGCCTCTAAAGTCTGTTGCAATAGAAATACAGTTGTGTTTGTAGCCTTATTCTAATAATGCAAACTGAGCATACATAAGTATAAAGCAGAGTATATTATCTTAAATTTTTCACACTACCACACAGAAAACTAACTTTTTTAAAAAACATGCAGAGTATGACTTCAAGAGTGTTTTATTTAGAGCTTCATTGTCTTTTTCTTTGTAAATTAATTAAAAACAAAGAAGGTACAGCTAGTAACAATTACTGATCATTTTTTTCAAAAAATTTGTTTTTCACAGTACAGTACTTTTCTCTCTGTTCCTCACTGAGGAGAACTGGGATTTCTTTATTGTGCCAGATAAAAATATTGAACTAATAGTCGGCAATTTTGTATGACTTCATATTTTCAGAAATGAATTCATTTGCAAATCAGATTCAATCACACCTCAGTTTATGATAATAAAATCCAGATTTGCATGCCACTAAAGCTGTGTTCTACCAAAATCACAGACTTCAGGAGGTAGTTAAAATATATTGTGTATACGATATGTGATTAAAATTTTTCCCTTCTGTAGCATATAAGCAATGCCCAGAGAAGATGTGGGATTTTGGTGGAACTGGTTGAATAATACTATTTAAAAAAAAAAAAAAAAGGACTAGATTGTAGGGTTTGGCTCAGTCCCGCAGAAGGGCTGTTGTATAAACTATACTGCATGTCAGGAGGAACTCTGGGAACATGGGACTCAAAAGTATCTCAGAAAAATGTGACTTACTGTACTTCTGCGCTTCAGAGCTGGTTGGTTGTCACCTGCTGTGACCTTTCTGAAGTGTGCCAGAGCACATGTGCATGCTGTGGTATTGCACCCAGTCTGCAAACTTGTCCGTTTGCAGGGACCTGTCCTGTGTTCCTTGGTGTTAACGCACTTCAAATTGTTTCCCAGCCTAGCAAATGGTGTGTCCTTGCTGTGCCATGGTCTCCACTTCCCATTGTCATCTTAGGCACAATCAGCCATCTGTAACATCAAATCCACTTTTCTATTGTGCTCCTTTGGGGAATAGGGCCTGCCTTACTTTTTATTCCCCCAAGAAACTTGGGGAGATGCCACAGTCTTGGAGATCTCCTGTGCGGTGGCCAAGATGCAGGCAGGGAGTGGATGGCGATCAGAGGGGTGGGAACAGGAGGGCTGGAGAACAGCCTTGCATCCCAGCAGCAAGGGGCGACATGGGTCTGCCCATGAGAGGGCTGTCTTTGGGTGGTTTCTTCATTTAGCCTTCATTTAGCCTTGGATATGACCATGGTTACCCACGAGAGAGCAGGTTAACCTGATGTATCTCGAAGGTGGTTCGTTCCCTCCTAAAATACATGTCTAACGTCAATGAGATGAATTTCCTTCTGGAGATGGTCTCCTCCTTCTGCTGTCCAAGCCCAGACAAGCAGCTGGGACCAAGCAACCAAATCACCGGCTTAAAATCAGAAGAACTGGGTTCCCACCTGCTGAAACTAGTGCAGAGCCTCAGAAGGGGCAGCATGCCCAGGCACGGAGACATCCTTGCTGTTAAAATTGTGTAGTTTATTTTAGTCTCCAGTTTTCTCCTTTCGGCTAGCATGCACTAGGTTTTGCTATGCCGGTGCCAAATTAAAGTCCTCATTCAGGAAAGAATTTTTTTCCTGGATGGGCTCTGCAGTGCTGTCAAGCTGAACTTCTTGACTGTCCTCTTCCTCCAAGTGCTCTCAAGGGCTTCCTGAGGGGCTTCTCCTGTAACGCCTGTGGGATGCCTCAGGGCAGCCCAACTCATCCCTGATACCCTTCCAATTGCTGAGGGTCTCCCAGTGAAGAGGACTGCTTCCCAGAACGAGCTTGTGCCTTGAGACGTACCTGCACAGAGCCAGCCCAAGCCCAGCAGTACTCAGATGTCCACTGCCAGGTTGGGATGACCTTGTACTCATCTTCTGTGGTTTCTCTATTACTTTAAAGTATGACTGCCTTCAGATGTTTCAGCCAATGTGTAAATTGCCAGTTAATTCTGTCCTAGAGATTAGGAAATGCTGCCAACAGCCAGGTTTGCATGTCAGTCTACGTACCATCTACATATTACCACTATAAAATACGATTTTCAAGAATTGTTTTTCTCAAATTTGGAAAAGTGTTTATCAAACATTTCAGCATTTTCTGTGTCAATTTTTTTAATTAAAAAAAAATCTACAGGAAAAGAGGTAGAATTTCCTGTTCAGAAAATTGGAATAGAATATTTATTTCCAGGCCTCATTAATCACTACAGTTCCAGTGCCTCTGGGGATCTGTGGTTTCATCCTCCCCAGTGGTCCACACTCCTGAACCAATTGTATCTCCTGTAAAGAGCAGAGGTCAGTCTGTGTCTTGGCTGTGTTATTCTGCACTCTACTGTTACCAGAGATGCTGCTTGCTGATTTTGTGTTGAGACCCAAGTATGTCCTGTCAATTTTCTTTGCTTTGTAATAAGCATTTTAGCAAATTAAATGCTCGTTGCCAGCAACTTCTTTCTTTTCTATTTGCTGCTTTCCCTGCCCCTTCCTAATCAGCCTGTTGTTTTTCATGGTTGAGTAAGTATAAATAATTAGCACACTAAAAAAATCAGAAATCTCCTATTGAATGTTATTGAGGCTGAAAAGGAGGCTGCATCAATCAAATTATTTTTTGCAATTATTTTCTCAGTTCCACTCTGTGGAACTTCCTAACAGACTTGAGAAACATGGATAAGGCTAGACACAGCTTTTTGGGGAAAAGAAATATCTCCCCATCTCCCTCAGATTTTTCCCTGAAGGTCTATTTATTTAGTGCTGAGCTTTGCCAGACCACTTGATGCTTCTATTCTAACACACAAAAGCAGTTACAGTATATTAAATGATTCAGAGATACATTTTGAAGTAATTAGATGCAGAGTAGTGATGCAGAAAATTAGTCAAAATTAGTGTAAAATTATGATAACCAGTGTGCTGAGTCTTAGGTGCAGTGGAAGCTGCAGTGCTAGTGGAAAAAAATGGAAGGCTTATGTTTTAGGTCACAGTTCTAGCAGTCAAAAGACCAGTGTTCAGTCTTAGCTCTGTGTGACCTTGAGCAACTCACTTCTGTTCCTCATCTGCAAACAGGAGTGATCACAGAATCACAGAATAGTCAGGGTTGGAAGGGACCTCTGGAGATCATCTAGTCCAACCCTCCCGCCAGAGCAGGGTCACCTACAACAGGTTGCACAGGACAGCGTCCAGGCGGGTTTTGAATGTCTCCAGAGTGGGAGACTCCACAACCTCTCTGGGCAGCCTGTGCCAGTGCTCCACCACCCTCAAAGTAAAGAAGTTCCTCCTCATGTTAAGATGGAACTTCCTATGTTCAAGTTTGTGCCCATTACCCCTCGTCCTATCAATGGGCACCACTGAAAAAAGACTGCTCCCATCCCCCTGGCATCCTCCCTTCAAGTATTTGAAAGCATTAATAAGATCTCCCCTCAATCTTCTTTTCTCCAGACTAAAGAGACCCAAATCCCTCAGCCTCTCCTCATATGAAAGATGTTCCAATCCCCTAATCATCTTTGTAGCCCTTTGCTGGACCCTCTCCAGCAGATCCCTGTCCTTCTTGAACTGGATCGCTGTCTGCTACAAAGGAGGAAATGTATCAATTTTTATAAGATACTTCTAGATGCTGTCATATGAAATGCACTGACACTAGGGTCAGCTGGGTTTTCTTTTGTAGAAAACTCTAGGAAAAAAGTATTTGCATAGTTTATTTACACTGGAAAGCATCCTTGGGGATGTTTTCAATGGTAGTCAGATGCTCCTTAGCTTTTGGCAGCACTTCACCGCCCTTGATTCCTTCCACATCCAGAGCAATCCTGTTTATTCTGTGTTTCGTATGAAGAACTGTCGCTCCTTCCTCCTCTTCGTACCCCTTCCTGTGCTCAGGGTGTAATGCTGAGCAGGATGTACAACAGAACTTTTGTCATGGACCAGGGCTTAAGACACATCATTGGCTGAGGATGCTGCTGGAGAAGGACTTGTGAGACAGTGTCCTCTGTGAATTGTCCTCTTGGACGTGCCCCACAACTTGCCTGCTCCCCTTCTGCACCACTGGCCTGGGACATGCCTCCATGAAGGGGACAGAGCTGGGAGAGCTTCTTACAGGGGTGGAACAGAGAAAAGGGATGGAAACCGTTTTGTGTCAAAACTGTGCTCTTAATGTGCATGATGGTGTGCATCCAGAGCAAGCACACACTAAAGGTCAGAAGTTTGGATACAGATGGGAGCCAGCGCTCGGCTGGTCCTTAGAAGAGCTTGAGGAGAGCAGTATAGATATCCATATATATAGGTCCATACTATCTCTGGGCTTGTCCTTTCTGTGAAACACAACCGCACTCTACGATAACCAGGTTATTCTGATGCTATGGCCATTGTCTGCGAGGCTGAGCACCTGTATTTCCTTGGGCTTTTCCTACTGTCTGCTTCTTACCGGGTGCACTGGCTGTGAGCTCCCTGGAGGAAGGACTGTTGTTTAATTCTGTGGCTCTGCAATGCTTCCTGCATTGAGGTTCTGGCCCCAGATGGGTTTTAGATCATTATTGTAGTGCAGGTGAAAATTACATGTGTCTCTTCAAGCCTGTTTCCACCAAAGCTGGTGAGCCATTGGGTTTCTCCCAGTGGGTTTATATATGTGTAAATCCTAGAGTAGGGGGCTCTGAATGGTACAGGTTTAGAGAGAATCTGTTGGCGTCTGATGGAAAAGACTGACTAGGTCATACTTCATTTGTATGTTGTTACCAGCTATAAATGTTTCAATGATTTTAATTAACATTTGTTTAAGTTTATGAATTTAAAAAAAAATAATGGAGGGGCTAGTGACAGAAGGGTTATATTAGGTGTGTCCTGGGGGAAAGACAAATTCCAGTATTGTATCGCCAGGTTAGGCTCTGGACTCAGCGGAAAGAGAACAGCAAGACTGCAAATAAGCTAATGCTATAGACACCTTGTTTCTGGGACAAAAACTTGGGGAGTCTTTGTTTCTGCCAGATCTAAGAAGCAGATTCTCCTGAGATGTGGTAGGAGCCAACAACAACAGAAGCAACTCTGACAGCCTGACTTGGCTGTAGGAGTTGCAGGGGAGCCAGGTTAGGTGTTTGCTGAAGCGCCTTGAGGGTATGTCAGTCACTGGGACAAGAGGCACACCAAAAAAGCAGGAAAAGCTGTGGTGAGGAGAACAAGGTGGTGGTGATGTGTGACCTGCAGATGACCAATTTTTGGATAGTCCAGGCAAAACCAAGCTGATTCCTACTTTGAGCAAGGTATTGGTCAGAAAGTGATGATAAATTGATGGAAGAATCCTTACTGAGATGAGGGTCTTGTGAGCAGATGCACTTTTTTTCCTTTTCTCTAGGCATACAGTCATCTTGATTTGTCCTTTCACCATCAGTAATGTTTTCTGTTCCAGCCCAGTTAAGAGTGTTTGGGAAGTGCATGAGGCAACCAGGAACAACTTGATTTTGTTTTCTTTCCTGGAGCAGAAGTAGGTGGTGTAGTCACTGTTGTTATGGGGGACCTCGACCTCTTGTGTTGCCAAGGCCACCTGGTCATGGGATTGGATGCAGTTTTGGACCTTGCCCAACAAGTCCCTCCTCCTCTATCCAACGAGCCCTCTGTGTGTGGGGCAGGTGCCGGAGCCTGCCAGATGGCCCCACACCAGCACCCATGGCACTGCTTGGGCACTGTGGCAAAGCAGAGCGAGAGGGAGGTGGCCAGGCAGTGTGGGGTGGGCAAGAAGGCAAAGAAAGAGCCAGTGAAAGAGAAACAGGGGAAAGAAGAAATGCAACTGGAAGGACAATGACAAGAGTGGGAAGATGCACTTAGAATAAGTAAATAACGGAAGGTTAGAAAGAAAGATCGCAAGATGGAAGAAGGCAGAAGAAAGTCCAGTTAAGTTAAAGCCAGAGACAGTGAAGAAAGAAGGCATGGTGGGTATGAGAAGGAAGAAACTCTTGAATAGCTGACAGTGGGTGAAGGAGGAGGAGCACACACAGAAAGCCCATGAATGACCAGAGCAGGGTGGCAAGATGGGCTGCTGGTGGGGAGGGGAAGAAGGTATGGCAGTGGGGGCCCTGCACCAGGGATGTCTTCTGCAGGCCCCTGCACTGGCAAAATTCAATGGGAGCCTGATTTTACCGATCAGTGAGGGGTCTTGGGATTTAGCTCTTAAAGTCATAACATGCTGATGTTACACAGCTGTCAAATTGTGTAATTTGCATTTATATAACCCCTGTTATTCCAATCTGGACTAAGCAAAGACTGCACTGTGCCAAAACCTTTCCTACTTGAAACATGATGAAATATTACCTCACTAACACTGAGTGTACTATGAGCAGCTTTAATTAATTAGTTGAGAGCCCAAAGGTTAAGCACACATGGATTACCCAGTGTGATTTTTTGGGGGGCATGCATACAAAATAATCAATCTAGGGTTTCCAATGGGAACATTTCCTCCTCACTGCCTCAAGTTGCTCTTCGCCACTTCTTTGAAGCTGCGTTGAGATGTGAAATGTAACACATATGGTGCATATGCTCAGTAAAACCCTGTCTAGAAACCACCATATGATTGGGGACTGACAGCATCCTCGGTGTAGGAAGGCGCAAGAGCTCAGTGATGCATGCCGTTAAGTGGTGTGGCCATGGTTGTGTGGCCCTTTCCAGGGCTGTGTCTTCCTTATTATTTACTTATTTCCATGCAATTTTCTGTTTATATTCCTGCAGTGGCTAGAGACCCCATTGAAGCATTTGGGCATCCGTGTTGTTGCATGTTGTACCCACTTGTAGAGAAAATACAGTACCCAAAGTATCTGCCCCAGAAAGCTTACAATTCATGTGATTTATTTGGCAGAAAAGAGTAATTTGTTTACTCCTTTCTGGTTCTTTGCTCCCTGCTACCCACTTGTGAAATGTTTATGTGAGCTCCTCTCTGCTAGCCAGTACTTCTTTTGTTGAATTATTTGAACTTTGAAAACAAATCCTTTATTTCACTAATGGATTTCCAGTAGTGTTTCTCACATGTTTCTCCTTAACTATTTCTCTTTGTAAGAGGGTCTGAGGCATTCCCACCGGGAAATCTTTCTCAGTCTGTTAGAAGAGAGGTGCTGGCCCATTTTCATCTAAAATTGCTGTGATTTGAGCATGGGGGCATGGGGGACCTAGGAGGTTTAAGCCACATCTCTCACCTCTCAGCTGATCCTCACAGCAACAAGCCTGAGGGTTTTCCAGGGGAAAGAAAATTGGGGCATAAGTTCCCTCAGAGAGCTAAGGTAATTGAACTTGACTGCCACACACTAGGTGGGGCTTAGTCTGCCAAGGGCCAAGTAGAAGGCAAAGAGGCTCATACCTCTCTACCAGCCTTTTGTGAGTGCTTCACCATGTGTTGTCTGCATCCTTATTTATGTAAATTATTTCTAGTTGCTGAGTGCTGCTGTCTTTCCCTCATGTACAAAATGCAGGATTTCACTGAATGTGCAACTACTAATGTCACGTGTTAAAGGGGGGCACGAGCACAAGCAGAACCAAGACTCTTATTTTCACCGCGTTTATCTTCATACCTGAAATGCTCTTTTCCCCCATACATAATGTATGTAAGGTGCCTTGAGCAGGATACAAGTCCAGTCTGTCTCTCTGCAAGAGCTCTAGTTTACATTATTTCCACCTCTGTGAGCATAAAGTCATACAGGTCCCAGGGGTCAAAGCCAGCATCTCAAGTGCCACCTGGAAACAGCTGAAGTTACCCATTCTTGGAAAGAGAATGACTCCATCATTGTGTGCTGTCATGTTCCCTGTCAAACCCCAGCTCAACAGCAAGATGATTCCCAAAAGGCTGTCATCTCACCCTGAGAGAAGTCATGCACAGATAAAAGTAAGGATTTGTGAAGAAACAGCTTGCTAAATGGGCTGGGGAAACCCATGTGGATGGAAATGGACTTTCACCTTCTTTAACGGGGAGCCCAGCATAGCTGAGGTCACTTTATGTGTGATTAATTTTGTTCCCTTGTATTATGATAGAGTGTGCTTTCTTTGCTCCACTCCTTTTGGTCTGTTTGATTTCCCATTAATTTTGAAGGCCCCTTTGTAGGCTTGAAGCAAATTGTGCCCTTCAGTGTTTGCTGAATTGGGGCTACTCAGTACCTTTCAGGTCTGAGCCTTAGCATGGAGCTAAAACAGATGCTAAATGGTAAAATGCAGACATTGTCTCAGTCTCTTTCTGATTTTTGCATTATCATGATGTCTGCGTATTTCTCTGAAACAGTCATATGCAAGGGGATGCATTCGTCATTCTACTTATTCTCTGCTTCTCAATGTAGAAAATTGTTTCTCGGAAGTAAGCTTCCTACAGAAGACTGCATTTGATGGATTTACTCCAGAAATTTGGCCAAGATAAATTTTGAAAGTGAAGCCATAATTTACACATGAAATTTCAGGTACAGGATCCTTTTTCAAAGCTTCATTGCCATTTAAAAGTTAAGTGAAGGTTTGTGCTTGTTTAGTTTAGCTTCGATGATTGACTTAAAGGTATTTCTCTTTCTGACTATTTTGGGTTGAGCACTGAGAAAAATGAGATGGAATGTCTTACAGTGATGTATATGTTTATTTATTTATTTTTTTTTAAAAGACATTTAGGACTAAACCCAAACGCAACAACACCACACATGAGAGAAGTTCAGAGGGAGATTTTTGTCCCATCATCCTGCCGGAGCACATCATTCCGCATATGGGATAAGCTGGTTGAACAGCCTGCAAGTCCTGCAGTTTTCCTGAGAGAAGGAGGAAAAATACATACAGAACAATTTGCTGCTAGGAGGATTGGCACCAGAAAGCCCTTCATAACAGGTTTGCCTTGCGAGAGGAGCTTCACACGAAAGTGGATGAAGCTCTGGTGCAGCAGCATGTGTGGTTTGCTTGGATGACCTTGGTACAGCTCCCTGCTGTCCTCCAGGTCTCTTCAGCAAGGCAGGGTGCAGAAACATGAGGAGGTCACTGTAAGGCAAGTGATGGTGCATCCCCTGATATCTGCAGCTCCTGCGCTCCCAGCGTACCACAGGAGCAAGGCATTGAGAACAGCATAGCCTCTGCATTACCACCAGTTTTCCACTGGGCAGTGTAGTGGTCTCCCTGCTCAGCACACTGGCTACTGTCAATCCCTTTCCAAGAGAGTCAACTCTCTTATAATACTTTTGAGATCTGTAGACCCTCAGGTCAAGCTCAAAACAGGTAGAAGAGTTGTGGCACCTAGATGGACAGCAGAATACAACCCTTAGCTAAGTTAGGTGTCTAACTATGCTTTTTCCTTCCTGTTGTTCTGCTTTTGCCTCTTGCTAGGCTACAGCATATAGTCCAACAATTAGCATCTCCGTAAGTGGGTTGACACATGTCACTCATGAATTATTATGGGAAATACATCTGTGTCCACCGGCGAAACGTCTCCAGTGAGCCTCTGTTAGGACAGACAGGGAAGCGATGTTCCTGACTCCTAATTTCCTTATGCTGCTCCAGGTGAGTTCCTGTGCCTGGGAGGTGAGGCCGTTGTGTTAGAAGTGCCTGGAGTTGCTTTCCCCTGGAGATGGGCTGCAGTCCCCACCAGTTGTTCCTCTTGCTCTTTAGGGCAAGGAACAAGTGAAGTGCATGTTGTCTGATTTCGGGGAGTCCAACTTGCTGCTGCAGTAGCAATGTAGATCATGAGGAGGTGGGTACTATCACCAAAATAACTTCTCCTCTTCCACCAATTTGAGCTAATCTTTGAAAGTGTTTCTTTTTCCTGAGGTCACACCTTCTGAGTGCTGACTTGCTAAACAGAAAAATGACAGGGAAATATGCTCCACATAATCTATGGGAAATTAACATAGAAGTAACAAAAGTCACATTTTTCCCATGTTTTTTTGTTACGGTAAAATGGGACTGAATGGGAATCCTGAGTACACTTTAATAATTCCCAGATACTAATAAGAAATGGTCCAGCAGCTTGTGGTACTTAAGATTTCAGGAAAAACAACAAATGACTTTGACTTCTTCTGATCCACATCAACAAGACCACAAACCACTGTTCTCCTAAAAAATGGTGCATCCAGAAAACCTACTAGACGGTTTTATGAAGGAGTCATTGTTTTTCAAAACAAAATGAATGTGGAAAGGACAACTTTTGGCAAATAATTACATCTGTAATGGAAAACATGCTGGCTCATTAAACTACACTCTTAATCTTCCTCACTTATTTATCAGCTTTTGATGGAGCAGAGTCTGGGATTTATATTCTGTCCCATGTCCCATAGAACTTTTGTCCAGTAAAAAGGTCATCTGTAAATCTCACATAGGCAAGTGTAACATTTTCCTACCATAACATCATCTTAAAAAAAGGGGAAAGAAAAAAAAGACATGGCATTAAAAGTTAAAAGCTGCTGTAAACCTAAGGAAAATACATTTGTTCAGCTGAGCCCACATTAAGCTTGATTTGCTTCATTTGGAAACAGCTGAAACTGGGTAATCTTGAGCTTGCAGTGAGAAATATCAATTTAACATGTATTTGGTGTGCTAAGGGCTGCCCTGCTCTAATTAAAAATCCACTGTGTTTTTATGGCGGTATTCTGGAGGCTGTCTTGATTTGCTGATGAATGCTGACAGGACTATTAAAGCTGTGAAACAACATCACTTGAACGTGGCACAAAATGAAAGGAAAAGCACTGCCATGCTGCTCTTGGGTGTTATTATCCTGATTAAAATTGGAGCCAAAGTGAAAATCATCCCTGGGCTATGCATTTATTTATTTATTTATTTATCCCTTTAAAATGACTTCATGGTATTGGTAGCTGTGTTTCCTGACAGGAACTCTTAAGGCACTGTGATTAAGTGGAACATTTCTTATTAACCCCTCTTGTTTGTGCCTAGAAGTATAGATGAAGAATAACAGAGTGTGCTGTGTGTCAGTGTGAATATGCAATATGGAGAGGTGGACGGAAGCCTGACTACTAATGTTTCCTGACACTGTTGGTTATTAAAAATTCTTTCCTCAGCACAGTTTTGAGAAGCATGTCAGTGGGCCTTTGTAATTCAATGGGAAAAGAGTCACCTAGATAGGGCATGGTCTTTAATTTGTTCCCTTAAATTGCCCGTGACAAGCTGAAAATGTTTATTTTCCCATTATTTTTCATGTTTTCAAAAATTTAGGAGTCATTCAGATGATGACTGGACCCACAAGCAAAGCAGCCAAGCCAGAGCCGTACCAGCTCAGGGTTTTGGGGCCACATCAAACATCTGTTGGTTCTTTCTGTGTGAGATGGGGGAAGAGGCAGGTCAGAAATAAAGTGGACTTCTTTGCACGAGGTCCCAACCACCCTTGTACTTTATATGCATCGATATAAAGATTATAGGGTGATTTTGATGAGCCTTTTTTCCTGTGGACTGCCATCCTCAGCCAGCACACGAGCAGGGCACGTGGCAGGGTGGAGCATGGGCAGAGGTCTGGGCACGGCTGGGGAGCTGGGGGCCAGGAGGGATGCTGGCTGGAGATGGGGCTGGCACTGAGAGTGGATGCTGCCTTCAGCCCCGAGGAGAGGAGGCCTTCTCCCAGCCTTGTAAGGAACAGGACGACTAGATTCGCCTGATAACCAACCTAGAAGTGGGAACAAATGAGCGCTCGTTTTCCATCCAATCAAGATACCGAGCTAAAATTAACCGAGGCACAAAGGGTTGTGAGGAAAAAGAGTATTTAATTGTCTATACACCAGTGCTCTGAACCTGGTAATAAATCTGGCTGTGTTACCATCACTGGATGCTGCCCACAGGATTCACATGCCTGGAATGCAAAAGTCCCTGAACGTAACCTATTTAGGAAGAGTCAAGAGGGGAAAGGGAATGGCAGGCTTCGTAAAGCGGGCTGTTATCTCTCTCTGAGTCACTGGACATCCTCTCCCTTCCTCTTTTCTCCTCCCCTGCTCCCTCCTGCACTGTTTGCACTCTGGTTTCGGGGGAGTTATGGTCGGGGAACGTGGTGCTGGGAGAAAACAAGGGGGAGAGTGGAGCATGACGGCACAACCGGCTGCTTTGGTCCCAGCAGCTGGCCGGTTTCCCTGGAGTGTGCACGCCTGTGGCTGTACAGCATGAAATGTCCTTCACCCAGGTACCGGCATCAGATAGCAAATTGTCCCAGCAGATGGGAGCTCCCGGCTGACACAGCTGTTTGGGGCTGGGCTCAGCGTTTCTGCACAGTGGAGAAGGGATGGATGGGTGGTGGTTTTGTCTTTAGCAGCTGCTGAAACTTTGATGAAAGAGTTTGTGCGTGTTGCTTGTCATTGCTCATTCCTGTGTAGAAGAGTGGCTTTGATGGGGATATGGCATCCAGCTCTGATGCTGATCTCTTAGAAGGGGCTGCTGAAGCCTGGAGATGACATAGAACAAATCCACTCAAACCGTTTGAGTGTTGTAAGGCAGTGTCTTATAACAACAAAAACTAAAATCTGAGCCTGCAAGGTATTATGTGATGAGGCTGGGCATGGAAAAGAGTCTGGGTATGTCTCTTGCAGTCCTGTGTTCCTGGCATGGTTCACGTGAGGTCATGAAAATGGCACCGAATGCTTTTATGTGAGAAAACAGGAGGTGCTTCTAACTAGTTTTCAACAGAAATCACAACATCACAGTAATGTTTTTTTTTAATGCGTCCCTATACTTGTGCTGGAATGAAAAAGCCTGTAAGACACTGGAAGTTTCAGTTTGAATGACATGCTGGGTCCCCTTCTGTCAATGTTAAAATACTGTAGACTTTTCAAGATGTACTGGATTTTAAACAATTTAGCAGAACTGAATAGTATATCAGATTTAATCTTAGTGGATAGAAGCAAAATAATCACAGAACTACATACCATAATTAGACCATAAGTAGGTTATAACCAGATTACTATGTGGAGATAGAATAAGCTCTGATACATATTCTGTAGTACACTAAGAGGCTTGATTTTAAATAAGAAATAAGGAGTACAAAAGCTGATCATAGAAGTAAAAAATCACAGGAACAAATTGATGTCCAGAACAGCCAAAGACAACAGGAAAGAGGTTTGGAAGCTTAGGAACAAAAAGAATATTGGCCATTGAGAGGAGAAATGGAAGATGTTTCAGTTATAATGGAGGAATAACAGACGTGTTAAGCAAATACTTCTGTTATGTATTTGGGGAAAAGCCACGTGAATTAGTCATATTACATGCTGATCCTGATACCGAAACACTTTCCATTCCAACAGTTTCTCAGAGGATATTAAACAGCAGCTACTTAGGCTAGACATTTTATAATCAGGAGGTCTAGATAATTTGCATCTGAGAGTTTTATAAGAGCTTGCCGAAGAGCTCTTTGGGTGATTAATGATACTTTTCAGGAAGTCTTGGAACAGTGCAATGTTTTAAAGGACAGAGCAAAAATTAAAGCTATACCATATTAAAAGGGGTAAAATTGCAGCCCAGGTAATTTTAGTCCTTTTGCCTTTACACTGATCATGTAAAAACCACAGAATTGTTGATGAAAGTCTCAATTAATAAAGAACAGAGGAAGTTAATACAATTAATCCCAAACCAATAATTTTCAAGGAAAACCTGTGAAACTAACCTGTGGGGATTTTTTTTTTTAATGTACTTACTAGTTGGTTGAAATGCAAGTAATGTAAAATGTTTGATTTAGTACTGTGTAACATTTTAATCAAGAACAATGTAATTTACTCCCTGGAGTGTATTAGCTTAATTAGATGCCATGTTATCATAATAAATGGATCACCACTGCTGAATATGTCTGTTTTTAGTTGCATCTTGTAGCTCTGGATCCTGTCTTCTTCAATTTTTCTAACTGAACACCTGAAAGGAAATCATTGCAGAGAATGTGGAGATTGCGAAGGGGTGACAAAGACAGGTGGTTACTAAAAAAGACAGGTCTTCTAAATCAAGCACACCGGTAAAGGTAATGTCACATTTCTGGGAAAACAGCAAATGAGCCTTGCTTATGAGATACGTAGCTCTGACTTGTCAGAAGTAACTCTCCAAAGGATGCTGTCAGGCAAGGTAATCTCCTAAATAAGATGATCAGATCCTTCAGTGTACAAAGAGGGTATGTATTATAGGTGGGTACAGGGATATTGGAAGAGGTGAAAGATTAGATCTCCCAGACAAAAGAATCATGGGATTCAATTTTATTATTTTAATAAAAAGAGAAGTTAGAATTTAAGGTAAAGCCTTAAGGTACTCTCTGTACTTAGAATTGGTGGTTATGTTGCATGAAGGCTCCAGTTAACCAGTGCTAAGAGGTAGAGCGCTGGTATATTATGGGACAAAACAAATGTGACACAACCTAAGGACTGTGAGTTGCAGCTCGACAGCTTTGGAGTAGAAATAGGGCTCAAAAATTTTCAGACACTGGTGTTAACCATTTGAGCAATATTACATGAATGTGGCAGATTTCCTTCAACAGACACTTCAAAATCAGAATTTTTAAAAGAAGATGTGGTCTCATTCAAATAGTTATTGTAGGAAAATTTTATGTGTTATTTTTATAGAGAAAATCAAAGCAGAACATAACAAACCACACTGCTGTAATAAAAATATTAATCTACTGGATGAATAACTGAATTTATAATGCTGTCTGGGAGACTGGGACTGATAGGGAAGAATTTGGAGAAAGGGGTGAAAAGCTAAAGAATCTGGAGAGGCAAAAAAAATATATCTGTTCTGACCAGATGAAAGGTTTTGGGTCAGCTGAGGTTACGCTGATTGTCAGTGACCACCAGAGTATGCTGTGAAACTTCAAATGGACCCGTACTTCCCACATTTTGCTAGTCCTCCCTTGTCCAGAGAAAATCTGCAATGTGCTAGTCCAGTGCATGTCTGATCCCGTCTTGGTGCAATCCCAGTGGAACAGGTAAGGCTTATTCTTGCTCCGGTCGCGCTGACGCTGAAGCCTTCATTCCCAGAAACGGTAGCTAACAGGGCTACTGATACCATGTTACTTATCTTTTTCTCTCTCTTAAAAATCCAAGCTAGCAAACAATCAGTCAGCCTTCCCCCCATCCTAATCACTCACGTAATTTTTGAATTTACTGAAACACTTTATTGAAAGAACGACACCTAAAGCTGAACAATCAGTTCCTCAAAATCTTGGAAACACTGGGAATAATTTGTGTCCCTTGAGTCTACGTGACATGAGGTGACCTATATTCACTTGTGATTTCCCATGGAGCAGTACAGCATTACGGGCACAGTGTAGTCATGCCCAAGAGGTGGATCAGGGTTTTGCAAGGAAGGGGACTCTTGTCTGTAGGGCACTCGCTTCTCTGGCTGCAGACTTTAGTAAACTGGAGTAAACAATACAGCTGACTGTAGGAAGAGAAGGGATAGCCCTGTGATTAGGGAAGCTGCATGCTGCTCTGAAGAGCTGCTTTCTACCTTTGCCTTTGCTCCAGGACATGTCCTAACTTTAATCTTTTGCAATCCTCACATGACTTCAGTGGAGATCTTGTGGGTGGCAGTTTGTAATCTACACTGGCATACAGCAAGAGGTAATAGAGTGATTTTCAGCTAAGCATCAGACAGATACCTATGAAATACGTTAAATTGCAGAGTTGCATCTGTAGGGAAACCGTTGGCCACTCACTTGGTTGAAGACTGTCGCTTGAGACTGCTGTGACATCCAGCCAGGTAGTGCTGAAGCAGCTCTGTTGTAGGAGCATCCTGTGCTGTCAACAAGATAGAGCAGGAGAATTAATAGCTCTTTCTATGTGCTGTGATTTGAGTTTTTTACCTTTTTTTCTTTTCAGTGATGTAAAGGGGCTCTCCTCATGTGCAGATGGGCATATGCTTGTATATAAAGACAACTGGTTAATAGAATAGGATAGGATAGGATAGGATAGGATAGGATAGGATAGGTTAGTTCCAGTTGGAAGGGACCTGCAACGATCATCTAGTCCAACTACCTGACCACTTCAGGGCTGACCAAAAGTTAAAGCATATTGTTAAGAGCATTGTCCAAATGCCTCTTAAACAGTGACAGGTTTGGGACATTGACCACCTCTCTAGGAAGCCTGTTCCACTGTTTGACCACCCTCTCAGTAAAGAAATGCTTCCTCATGTCCAGTCTAAACCTCCCCTGGTGCAGTTTTGAACCATTCTCATGTGTCCTATCACAGGATCCCAGGGATCCCACTGGATCCCTCTCCACTTCCCCTCCTCAGGAAGCTGTAGAGAGCAATGAGGTCACCCCTCAGCCTCCTTTTCTCCAAACTAGACAAACCCAAAGTCCTTAGCCACTCCTCATGGGATAGTCCTTCCAGCCCTTTCACCAGCTTTGTTGCCCTCCTCTGGATGCATTCAAGGACCTTCACATCCTTCTTAAATTGTGGGGCCCAGAACTTCACACAGTACTTGAGGTGAGGCCACACCACCTTCCCTTCATCCACTACGCAAGTGACCTTGTCATAGAAGGATATCAAATTAATTAAACAGGACTTTCCATTTGTGAACCCATATTGACTGTGCTTGATGATTGCTTTATTCTTTAAATGCCTTTCAAAGAGCACTTCAGTTTACCCTGACGCAGCTCTTGGTGTCCATGGAAAACCATCCATGCTACCTACAAAACTTTGAACATGCGGCCGTGATGGTTTTGGCTGGGATAGAGTTGATTCTCTTCACAGTAGCTAGTATGAGGCTGTATTTCGGACTCGTGCTGAAAACAGTGTTGATAATGCAGGGGTGTTTTAGTTATTGCTGAGCAGTGCTTACAGAGCGTCAAGGCCTTTTCTGCTCCTCACACTGCCCCGCCAGTGAGTAGGCTGGGGATGCACAAGAAGGTGGGAGGGGACGCAGCTGAGACAGCTGACCCCAGCTGACCAAATGGATATCCCATACCATATGATGTCGTGCTCAGCAATAAAAGCTGGGGGAAGGAGGGAGGGGGAGATCATTCAGAGTGATAGCATTTGTTTTCCCAAGTTACTGTTACGCGCAATGGAGCTCTGCTTTCCTGGGGGTGGCTGAACACCTACCTGCCGATGGGAAGTAGTGAATGCATTCCTTGTTTTGGTTTGCTTGCATGCACAGCTTTTGCTTTACCTATTAAGCAATCTTTACCTCAACCCACGACTTTTCTCACTTTTACCCTTCCAGTTCTCTCCCCCATCCCATCGGAGGACAGTGAGTGAGCGGCTGCGTGGTGCTTAGTTGACATCTGGGGTTAAACCATGACAGTGGCTCTTGAGAAAACTGGAAATGAGCTGGTAGGGACATATATTTAGATATTAATGAGAAAAATAGAAGCCTTAGGCTGTTTTTAAGCATCAAGGTGCCTTTATACTCCCAGTTGGCCTACAGGATGGCTTTTCACTAAGATGCCTGAGGCTTCAACAAGGTGGTAATCTAATCCCATAAATAATAGATTTGTTACTTATGTCTCCTTTCTTCCTTCTGTGAGCATAGTATATAGTATCCAAATTATTATCCAAGCCATTCTAAATAGTTTGATTATGTATTTCTATATCTTAGCTGGTTTGTGACTTTTCTGTTTTTTACTTTGATCACTGCACAACCATGGAACAATAATTTAAGAATCTTTTGGGTTTCGCCTATTAAGAGTTGTTTTCCTCCCCTATATCTTTCACAGATATTATCAGTGGATCCTATTCATAGTGACGATACGACAGTGTATCTTGGGAGTCATTCTGGTGCTCCAGGAGATGAGGTCTTGCCAAGAAATGCAGCCATGGATGAAAGTGGAGACAGGAAATGATTTGCCCACAGCTCCCATGAGACCCTGTTACAACAGCTCAAAGTGTTTTTTTAATATATAGTTTGTATTTTATAGACTTATTATTTTTTTTTGTTTTGACAGTGTTTTATTTTTGTCTTTTTGCCCAACCTCTTTTTCTAATGCTTTTGTTTACAATTAAAATTCCCCTTTTCTGTAAACGTTAATTTAGTCACAACCCCCAGACTTTCCACTGAAATCAGTTGCCTGTTGGTGAAAGGGAAGGGAATGCTGAAAAGACCTGACTGCAGAACCAGCTCCTTGTTACAAAACTACAAGCCCAGAGTAGTAACTTAGAAATATTTTCCTGGGCTTTTCAGGCAAACCACCCACTTCTTAGGTACTGAGAAATGGTCCCAGGTGCCACAAGATTGAGATGCTGAAGTTTCATGCCAGGGGATAAAGAGGTGCTCGGACAATACAGCAGCAGGTTCCTTAAACATGCACCTATATCAACAATAACCAGCAAAGTGAAATTGCCTTTGGAGATTATTTAGACAGGTCTGTGCTCTGCCCCGTGATGCTGAGTTTATAGAAAGGGCCAGCCAGAAAAGCACTCTACACTCAGATATCATAACAAAAATGACACCCAGGGTAGTAAAATAAATATTTAATTTCTTCGTCTTCCCATATCCATCTCAGACATCCAGCTAACTCTAATAATACTTTACAATATACTTTATATATACGAGTATTTTAAATTAATATAAGTGTTTTGATAGATACTTGTGAGTTCATTTTTCACTCTGTGCCCACTGATGGCTTTCCAGCTATAGGACGGAGTATTGGGAGATGGCTTTTTGCATGCTCTAAATGTAAATTTTGAAACACTAATAATATCACTCAGTGCTTATATTACTCTTTACATCTTCAGAGCCTTTTACAAACAGCCATAAATGAAGTATGGTAATAGCTTTATTGTATTGTAAACCTGCTTTACTATTCGTCCAGCTGCTTCAGCAGATCTCATCCTGGTGCCTGTGAGAACAACATACAGATGCTTCAGGTGACTAACCACTGAAAATGGGCTGCGGAGAGTTATGGTTTTCCTGGTATGTCCCTCAAAGGCAGGCTATGCATTGCATATTAAAATTTTGGAAAGACCCTGCCAGCAAATGGGGCTTGACATGGTGAGATGCCGTGTACCCAAGGGGCCCCCTCCTCCACCTACTCTCACCTGCGCTTGGACCATAAGGTCTTTGGGTGCCAGCCAGCATCTTTCAGCTGGGCAGTGTCCAGTGCAGTCTTGGCGCATGGCGTGGAGCTCGTAGGAATGTAAACATGAGTTACTATAAATTGCCATCAAGGAAGACCTTTTCAGATGCTGATAGCAGCAGAAGTCATAGCACCTTACACAGCAGGGGACATGCACATGGTTTGGACCCCACTTTGGGGCTCAGCTGTTAACCATCACCCCTGCTCTTAGTTTGGACCCATTCCTGCTGTCCAAACCATGGATGGAGGAAAACGGTCAGCTGGAGCAGGGGAGAAGCAAGCGGGGTTGGAAGTGCACAGCGACCCTTCAATTCCCCAAAAGCTCCCTTCGAAAAAGGGAGGCTGAGATCCTCCTCTGAGCATACTTCCCTGTGCTGTGATCTCTTCCCACCTGCAGAAGTGTCTTCTTGCAGGGGAGGGGAACTGATTTTGGCTACTTCCCCCTCCCGAGGTCCACAGGTGCCCCCAGGACATGTCCCAGTGGGCACTGCTCCTCCGTGACAAAGTGTGTCACCCCAGGTCCTGGGGCCACGGTGCCGCCGGCCTCTGCAGGGGCTCTGCTCCGCAGCAGTTGTTGCAGCCCCTGCTCTGGACCGCGTGAGCATGATGGCGAGGCCGCTGCATTCACATTGCCGAAAGTAAACTGGATGTCAAGTACATTTCCCATCTGGCATCTATTAAAATAATGTGTGTGTGTGTGCGCACAAGCGCCTATGTGTGTATAAAATGCAGACACACTCTCTGATTTCAAATATAGAACAAAATGCATGTTTTAAATTATGTTTTAATTTTGGCTCTTTTGTTAACTGGAAAGATCCTTTATTTTAGAGTTTGTGCAAACTATTTTACTTAACATATTATCTGTAACAGATTGCATAAGCATGACTGTTATCTGCGTTAGTCATCACTTTAGACCATGGAATATAACTCATGGCAGTCTGGATTTAATGAATGTTTGAATTAACCTATACCTAATTTCTTGTGTTTTAAAACCTAAATCTCATTGAAAGCTGAGCTTTGTTTACTTCCCAAAATTGATCTGAGGGCCATTTGGAACACTTAGTGTATTCTAAAATGTGATCGTATCAACAATACACGCTCGAGTTTGTTTTAAAGTGAGTTTTTCTTTCCTAGTTTACATAAATCATTTAAAAAAATCGTTCACTTTTTTGGATCATAATGTACTCACTTGGCTTTTAGACCTACATAGCTCACAGGCCAATTTTTCAAACAGGATTCTAAAGCTATTTGTGGATTACTTTCTGTTTGCTACTTGTAATCTGCATTCCTGAGGCAAGCATGCTAAAATGACTGAGGATTTTCATCGAGCTAAGTGATTATACTAAATAGGGCAATTTTGGGTGCTCTTAGCTTCTGTGTTTAAAAATACAATGCAGAAGAAACCAACACCGCATTTTCTGTTAAACCACAGAGGGCACTGTTTGTTCTTACTATAAAATGAGCCTATTACACAGACTCTTGTCAGTCTTCATTAAGCAATTAACATTAAGAGCTTAAATTTAGCCCTTTTTTTTTTTTTCTTTTTTCCTTCTGTGATTTAAAAAATTGTCCAGGTGTATTATACTGCTGTTCTTTCAGTGTTTGGTACCAAATATTGCCTTGGAGTGTCCCTCCTCTCCTTACTCCTTCACCACACTATGTGGAGTCAGTTAGGGTTAAGGTATTGAAGAAAGGGAGGCAGGGCAGCACTGGCAACAACTGGAGGCCTCACTCTTCATATTTTCCCTCTGGTGCTTTCAACTAGGATGCAGTAGAAGAAATACAGTGACTGAATTAGGCGAGGTTGAAAGTCAATTGGCTATGCCAGTTCTGCCATTATTGTTTATTTATCTACTACTTGAAATATTCTGAACAAAACATGATGACGTTTTCAGTTTTCTCAAAAGAAAAAATCTTCCCCAAAAACCTGACACAGAAAAAGCAACAGCAAAAGTTACAGGGTTTGATAAAAATAAAGAATGCCTTTTTCTAATTCCATGATTTATTTCTTTTGTAGTTTCTCTAAAAAAATGCTGAAAAAATATCAGAAATCCATGCAAAACAAATTTGGTACTTGCCTTGTCTTGGAGTTGTGTTGCTACAAAGTGGCCCTAGATCGTTGTGCAGAGCATCACACACAGACAATATAAACTGTTTATAACATAAAAATCCTAATAGATTAAAGGAAAGAAATAAAAATGTAGAAATTGAGTAAACTGTGAACATCAGATTAGCAGAAAGATTCTTGTTTGCTTGTGCTTGTGTTAGCTGTTGTGCAAGTTTGGGATCTCAGAAGCCTATGAAGTATTGCTTATTTTTCTGTTGGTTCAATCAAAGGTGTACAAGTCCTTATTTTAGCAGTTCCTTTCTCCCTCTAACAGTGATCCTTATGAACTTTGCTGGTTAATTTAACTTCATGTTCGCTTGAGGCCTGGATAACTTGTGGGATTGTTTTTTTTCCATTTCACTTCCCCAACCTGTGTATAAGGCCAGCGCCAAGATCCATGAGGTGCTTTGCAGTCTTGATGCAACACTGCATGGTCTCAGCCAGACATGGCAGGTTTTGCTTTCTCAGAGCCTGGCCAAAGAAGAACCTGGATCAGTTAGGGCACAAATGGTATTACTCGGTAGCTGCAAGCACTTGGAAGGGATTTCAGGAATTACAGTTGTCTCTGGAAACAGGTTTGCCCAGGATCACCCGATGGGATTTGGGCAACTTGTGAGTTGGTCACAGCTCCCAAGCTCATAGGTGATTGTACAGAACCAAAACTTCAGGTCTTATTTGTTGAAGGGGGAATAAGTGCTTATCACTGTTTATCACACTGTCTGACACCACTGTTTCTCTTTGCAGAACTGTAAAATAACTGAGGTTAGAAGGGACCTCAGGAAGTCCCTAGTCCAACCTCCTGCTCAAAGTGGGGTCCCCTATGGGGGCCAGACCATTTTGCTCAGGTCTTTGCCCAGTTGGGCTTGAAAACCTCCAAGGATGGAGCCTGTACATCCTCTCTGGGCAACCTGTTAGAATGCTAAATTATCTAAGAGTGAATTTTTTTCCGTAGATCCAGGTTGAATCCCTCTTGTTCCAATTTATACCTGTTGTGCCTCATCTTCCTGACATGTCCCAGAATAGAGTCTTGAGGAGCTCCTCTTCTCACCAGCCACTATGTAGGGTACTACCCAATAACCACTAACCTTTGAAATGGAGAATCCAGCCAGTTTTTCCTCCATCTTGTAGTCCTGTCATCAGGACTGTAAAGACTCACCTTGGACATAAGGATGCTGTGGGAGACCATGTTGAAGCTATTGCTAAAGTAAGCCTTTCCTCCTTTGGGAAGAGACTCATGAGAAGGGTGCTGTTCCTGGGGCTACATTTGAAGGGACAATTTGTAAGACAGCTAATGAAGACTCTCCAGAGAGATGGAAATTACTCTGCTGTTTTCCAGAGTTTTTCCTTTTAAAAAAAGAGACCGTGTGTTGAAATTGCCTTCTGAGAGCGGTTCAGTCAACTCATCCCTTGCTACAAGGTGAAGGATGAAAAATTTTCGGAGGTTTCTTTTAAAGTATGCAGTAGTAAAGGCCTGAACTCTTTTTAAAGAAACCTGAATACGAGATTGTTTGTACCAGCAAACGGGCAAACTCTGCTGCACAGCTGGAGTGTTGCTTTCTGCTAGAGACAAAGGGATTATCCTGCAGGTGAGGTTACATGCTTGTGTATGCGTTTTAGGTTTGGGTCTGCATTACCACAGGATGGTTATAAAAGCATGTAGATAGTTCCGCAGAAGAATTTGATTTTTCAAAATGCTTTTCCTGTACTTCTTTGCCTGTCTGATTTTCAAAAACTGGAAACATAATCTGGGAAATAGGGCCACAAAGTCATTACAAAAGCCCTGCACAGCACAACTCTTGCTGTTTTTGGCTTTTCTTTCTCCTCCACATGCCAATTCATTCGTAGCTATGCTTATCAAGGGATCATAAACATTTTCCATCTCATTTAATTTTTGAACCTGGAATTCAGTATTCTGCAGCATAGAATATTGGAACTGCTTTAATTTGCTAAGTTTAGGCATATCCTGAATATCTAAATATTATTAAACATAAGGTTCCTTTGATTTTTCTTTTTAAGTGACATAGAATGAATTTGTAGAAGAGAAAGCAGTACTTAAGTTATCCATAATGCATCTGTTTATGTTTCCAACTGGTGTACTTTATCACCAAGTCATCGGTTTATATTATAAAATGATGGTTGTGTAATAAGTAGTTAGCAGAAACCACAGGCACGTCTTTGAAATAACACTAATGGCCATTTTTGATGAAATATATGAGACTCTGTGAAAATGATTTGATGAAGAAATGTATTTTCTTTACTTCCTGTTAACAGTGAGCATGTTGAAGCCCTTTAATCTCTGCTGCACAACTAAACATTTTTTTTTTCTTATTTGGGATTATTTGAACTAGCAAGCACCATTTAATAGTCAGGAAGCTTTAAAGCAAGTGAATTTGATCAGGGAAGCACTAATTAACTGTACAAAGTGAAAAAAAGTGCACGTGTAATGGTTTCAAATAGAAATACAATTAGCTGGTAACCTTGGGAATTAGTCATTCTGCCCATTTCTATAGTCATCTAGTTTATGGTACTGAGGATCCTTTTCTGCTGGCTGAGTTTGTATATGTAAGAATCAATAAATAATAGCAAATGATAAAGCATGCTGGAAGGCCCAAGCATGATGACATTTTTAAGACTAAGATTTGCTCTGAAGGGATTAAATCTCTGGGTTTATACGAAAGGTGCAGCCAGTCCTCAGCAATTCACAATGCTGCACATTGGATAAGTTTTCTGGCATTTCATAAGTAAATCTTCCAACCAGTTTCTAAGCTAAAATTAGATGTGAGTTGGATCCATAGTTAAAGACGTGATCCTTGGACAAGTTTAGCATTTATGTCTGTTAAATGCTCTTGCTTAAAAAGGACACTTCCTCTATAGTTCATCTGTAATGCATTGTGCAAGATGATATTTTGCACAGGGTACATATGAAGAAATAATTTATGATTAAGTTTTCACGCACTGTTGTATTTAACTGCTGTTACATGCAGTTTTGCTGATGTTACCTATTTTCAATCTTGTCCGCGGAAAATTTTGCTAAACTTTGACTATTTTTTCATGTTTTTTTTCCAACCAAATGAAGGTTACTTGCATAATGCAGGGGAGGGTTGTTTTGGGAAAGTTCTAACCAAACTTTTTTAGCTTTAAGGAATCAGTTCATTAAAATATTTGCTTGTTCATATTTTTGACATCTTGGAAAAAATATGCTCTTAGTTCAGAGACCCACCAGTCTTTGATATCAAGACTGGAAATATGGCCTTCCTTTCATACTCTTCATCTCTCTTCATACTCTTGATTGTCTTCGTGACATAAATTTTGGTTATATTACAAAGTTTTGAAAAAAACCCAGGTTTGTATATGCTTAGCAGAGACTTCTTTAATATAAGGAGCTAAAAAATAATTTTTGACTGGACATACCTTGATTTGCCTAGTTTCAGCCACCCTGCCAAGGGCAGGGCAGATGGAAGGCTGGGGCAGGTGGAAGTTGGAGATGGAGTCTGGATGAAGAGCCAGGCAGCAGGACCTGGGTTGTCAGGACAAGGGGACAGGAGCCATGAGCAATGCAGGGAGAGCTCAGGGCAGAGGGACGGTGGGAAGTGGTGGTAGAGCGTGGATGGGGCACTGGGGGTGGCAGGATAAACCAAAAAGAGAGAGCTTGGGATGGGTGTTGGGAAAAGGGATGAAAAGTCAAGGGTGAAGAGTAGGCCAGGACAGATCCGAGGGAGCAGAGAAGGACAAGACAAGCTTGGAGCTGAAGGACAGAAAAGTCTACACCAGCTAAAATCCTCCTATGAGAGAAAAAATAGAGGCAAATATCCCGAGACTCTTTTTTTTTCTTTTCCCCGTGAGGTTTTTTGCTTCTAGTTTCATAGCTTTGAAACAATTCATTCTTCAAGCACCATCATCAAGACTGCAAAATGAAGCACTGAATAGCCATTATTAAATGCAAATATTAAGGTCACGTAGCCTTCATTTGGCCCCCTTTTTTCCATACACAGGTCCAAATTACTTGCTCAAATTATCCATTTTCCACAGAGCCGACACTTCTTTTTGTGCACAGAGTAAGTGTAAACTCTTAATTACTAAGCAGCTGTTAATGCTGCTGCATCTTTTCAATGCTCAGTGATCACGTCCCACACCTGATTTACTGCACTGCATTCAACCCTAGCTCTGATGACAGGCAGATTCATTAACTTTTTTTTTCTAGGGATGGTAATGGGTGTGTATTTCTTCATGTTAACCACTGCCTCATTGAAACATTGGATTTTGTGATATGAAGGGGTTATTAACCCAATTGTAGAAGTGGTGCAATAAAATATTTAGGAACTGAGACCAGAAGCGATTATTTATATTGGTCACCCTTTCTGAAAAGGCAAAGATGTGCAGAGTACGTAAGGTTAGATGGATGTAGCTCCCGGGGACTTGTATCTGGGAATGCTTAGGAGTCAAGTGCCAAGATCTTCTGCCAGGTGTTCAGCAAATTAAGTCTTTGCAATTAGTGACCTCGTGAGATGTCTGGCTTTGAGCTGGTATCCAAGTTTTCAGAATCTGCAGTCATGAACGTCTCCGTTCTCCTTCTGCAGTTTCCTGCCTCATTCATTTTTTAATGTCTTCAAGGAAAGAAGTTGTCCTACAGATAACAGTCTTCCTTTCATAATTTTAATCCATTTCTAAAACAGGTTTGCCTTGTGAATTGAACGGGATAGGGATCCTGTAGTAAAATACCTGTATCTAGTAAAAAACAGTAAAATGCTAGTTAAATGTTAGTTATGCAGGCAAACTTATTTTTGATATTTCCTGACTGTTGAAATCTTCACTACTTTAGTTTATTTTTAGCCAAATTAACCAGATTTGGGAGAAATAGCAGTTTCCTACAAGTTTTGTGAAGGCATTTCATTTGAGATGAATGTCTCAGATTGATGCTCCTGCTGCAGAAAAGTCTAGAAGACCTGGGCTACCCAAACGGCACATGCAGCCTGCCCAGATCGTCAGCCCCTGCTGTTTCTTGGTCTCTGGGCTGTCCCTCACAGCAGAGAGAGAGGCTGAGATTATTTTGGTGGGGAGGATGGGTAAAGAGGGGACAAAGGACACAAGGCTGAATAAAACCAGACTCATTAATTCTGTTGCCGGTGGAGCAGTGTGCGTGTAATAATGACTTAAGCCACAAAATCCTTAGGGTCTTAGAGGTGACTCTGCCATTCACAGCATTTCATCTGCAGATAATGTGTATACAGCACTTTTGGGACTGATGCTGCTAGAGTTTTCTCTTGCTTGGCCCATACGACCCCACTGTGTTCTGAGGAATGATGCAGGAGCACAGTCAAAAGTTTAGATACTGGAATTCAGGGTTCTTCATCCTATCACACACTCCACAGGCAATAATAAAGGTCAGAATTACCCACAATCTCCAGCCACTTTATACTCTTCAGGTGTGACCAATCTAATTCAAAGGCACATCAACTTTTTGGCCAGGTCCGGAGGTTTTGCATGCTTTTAATGCAGTAGTAAACCTGCTCGTAAGAATGATATTAAGCAAAAAAAGCTTTCAAATGAGAATTTTTACAGTTAAAGCATCCATGGAATACTATTGTTAGCAGCATCAGGAGGTGAAAAATGCATAAAGTGTCTTTAAAAATAACTTTAATCTAGTCTGGAACCAGGCCATTAAAATCATTCCATCATAACTACTTAATTATTTTGTCACATACCTTATTACGTAGAATGGTTAAGGACCTTGACCATTCATTTCTTCCTGAATTATTTTGGCTTGCTTTTTAAAGTATAATCCTAATTCTGTTTTCTTCTTAGTTTTTTGCCTATAAAATTTGTGGTTCATATTTTTAATTTTTCTCCACCTAATGAGCGTTTTATCTGAGAATCCAGCCTAATCTTTCTGGTCTCAATGTACATGATAAGAGGAGTGTTAGGCTTATTAAAATATTTTCTAAGACAGATAAAATTTAGGATTTCTTGGATTTTGTTACGGACCGGGAAATAATGGGAACAATAAGCCCAAGATGGATTATAACAATAAGCCCATTTGTAGCCTTTGGACTATATGATCTGCTCAGCATGGCCTAACGGCAACAGGAGTTTTGCTGTTTGACTTCCTTGCATCCAGGGATTTTGCCCCATGTAATGAAGCGTTTAGTTATCCATAACTACTTCATTAGTGTGAAGATTCACATGGAGGAGTTATAAGAACCTCACTTCAGAAAGCTGCCATTGGTGACGTGGATGTTGAATATCCTCAGGGGAAAGAAGCTGTCATTGAGAGAATCTTGTCAATGAGAAAATGATGCGGGCACTCCCTGGGGTGCTCGCATGAATAGGAAGGATTAAAGGTTCAGGCTTATAGCCCATTTGTCATGAAATCCTCTAATGATGACAGAAACTGTAGACTAGCCTCATACAGAATATCTATAAAGAGCAGAGTGAAAAGGATATAGTGAGGCAGTGGTGCATGGCCCTAATTTTAGAAGTATTGAAAGTGGGAGAATTCAAGGAGTTTACGACAGTAACAGAATATTTGGGTTCAGTTTCCCTCCCTCCCGCCAGTGCATAACCCAAGCGCTGAAGGCTGTGCCTTGAAAAGCCTGTCCGAGCATCTGGATATACTCGCCCTCCCTCGGTGTCCCCAGCACCCTCTAGGAAATGCAAGAACGTTAGTCCAAAAACCTAAAATAGCTCAAAAGCCACACTATGTAACGGGAAGAAAGCAAGAGAGCACTAATGCCTAGCAGCAGCTGGGATGCAGCTCGTGAGAGCACCGTGATGCTCCTGCCTGTCTGCCTTCGGCAGGATGGGGTAGCAGTGCCAGGGATTGCTGAGGTGTTTGCCGAGGATGCCCGTCTGTTGGTAACCTGGAATTGACTTGGGTCCCTGGCTTGACCCTGATCCCGAGGCGTGCTGAGGCTGCGGGACTCCTCGGATGGTCCAGGACTGGCGCAGTCAGCTGCTCTGTTTCATTTCAGATGGAAATGTTTTGATTTTTCCCTCGTTGAAAAAATGTTGGAAATTCCAAATGTGCATTTCATATTTCAGCTGGAACTCAGTGTCCCACAAAATGGAAATTCCCTCTCTTTGTCTAGCTGCAGCCTGGAAGAAGGGGCCTTTGAGGAGATGCATAAGAGAGGTGTAGCCTGATCTTCAGGGGAGAAAGTGGTTGTGAGGCTCTGGGGCTGCAGCATTTCTGTACAAATAGAGGTGCATTTCCTAATCTGAACATTTTGTGTTTTAGCCAATAAAAATATGCTCTTTGCATCTTTTTGCTGAACACCTGGCATTTTTCAAAGGGATATCTATACCAACCAGGTTTAGTTACAGCTCTGCAAAACACGAATGGCAGGCAGGGATGAGGGAGGGAAAGCAAGGTGTTTTAGGACACAAAGCAGCCCTCCTCTGCCAGGATGCCTGTTCAAAGTATAAGCTCATATGAGCAAGGATAATCTTTTTCTGAACGTAGTGTGGTGTCCGGCAAGCTGTTACAAATCAGTAATAATCTGTGTATGCTGGCTTGCGAGGCACAGCTTTTATACACCAAATTTTTGCTTGTGAAATCAAAGCGTGGTGTTAGATGTCTCTATCCCGGCATCGCAGTGAAGTGTTACCTGCTGCTGGTGAGGGAGTGTGGTTACATGGCACGGACAGTATCTGCACGCAACTGCTATGTGAGCAAATGTGAGCAGTACCCCCGTGAGAGTCAGTCCAGTAAAAAAGAAAAAAAACAATTTGCCAAGAAGATTAAACATAATGGCTGAGATGGGGCTCGTGGGTATTTATCAGATTATTTACCATGACAGGAGACATACCTTACTTCTTGTGCTCTCAGATAACTCGTGTCATCATGACCCTGCAGGTACAGAAATTTTTTGACTGCCTTGTTCAAAAATGGTCTGAAGGAACTCCCTGAGCAGAAAGTGTAAAATATTTGTTCAGTGGGCTACCCAATAAGCTTTTCACTTCTGTAGTTTTTGCTGTTTATCCTAACAGATGTCTTGTTGTTTCTGAAATCTCAGAATAGGAAATACCTCTATTAACTTAATTTAGATTGTTCGATTTCAGTGATACCCACTGCACTTTGCATTCTATAATTTGCAGTTAGGAAGCAACATCTGGACCTGTCCCAGTGAAAATGGGATTTCCTGCTGTTAATACATTTATTGTATTTCCTTACATAAATATTGTTTTATTATAGAAAGTAATCATGTTATTAATCTTCACTGTGTGTCTGGACTGTTGATTCAGACATGGAAAACAAGGTCATTTCCAAACATTTGAGGTACCTAAGACCACAAGTTGCTGTTAAGTGGCATCGATGCATTGGCTTTGAGCAGCTTACAGCCATTTATATGTTCACCGAGTCTGCAGGAGAAACGGAGCTTGGAGCACAATATCTCAACCTCATATTTGACATCCCTGGGAATGTAAAACTGTCTGGCTTACCATTGAAATACAGTACCTGGGGGGTTGCTGACTTGAACCACAGCTATTTAGTGAAAAACATACTGGAAATCAGATTGTTACTTGCACGATTACTTGCTAGTCATGTTTTCCTAAGCAGATCATCAGTGCTCTCTGTGAGCAGACGGCTCTTTAGGCAGCTATCCTGCTTGGTTCTAGGGGACTGGATATGATGCATTTGTAAGGTTTGCTGTGTAATGTAACCCAGTCCTCAAAAGTTTTACTTTTTTACAGTCACAGTCGATTAAAGCTGACCTGGCAAGGGACCAGAAAGCCTCTGGGAGGATTAGCAGTTATTAGTGTCATTGCCTCTTCTACTGTAAAAGCGGTGGCTGTGTTACGAGGGGTCGAGCAGGCGTGGCCCCGGCACAGTTCACCCCTCAGAGCAGAGCGGGGAGAGGGAAGCTGCCACCGGCGAGGATGCCCGGCTCTCGGCAGAGCCTCGTGCCGCTGCTGGTCCCCGCTCCCCTGGGTGCAAAAGAGCCCCGCTGCTTGTCAGCAAACACCGAGGAGCCCCTTCGCAGGCCAGGGGCTTGGTGGCTGGTGCTGGCCACTGGCTGAGCACCGTGGCATTGGGGCTGGGCAGGCGGCCATCAGCCCGGCCGCCGACCCCCTCCGGGTGTCCCGACTCACCTGGGTGGCAGCGGGAGGCAGGGGAATCACTCAACACCCGGCTCTGTAGCGCTTTGTCTCCCTTTCTTCTCTTTCTGCTTTATACGCTGCAGCAGAGAGGTGGCTGGCGCTGAACTTTTTACCTTCAAGGCTAAGTATTTTGTGTGCTGGAGAAAATGGCCATTAAAATGATTTGTGAAATAAATACTATCACTAGGGCAGGTGTTGGACCTGTAAACAGTTAATTGCCAGAGCTCTGCAGATGTCAACTATTTCTTTTGAGACGTCTACCAGCTAATATTATCTGATAGCAGCTCATTCAGTTGACGAATCTGTCATTTTGCAATTTAGCTACCAGAATGTGTTCTGGGTCGATCAGCTTGCATGCCTGTATTTAGAAGAGCTTCACAGTCTGCAGTCATCTGGAGACATTCAAGGTATAATGCCATTAATATTTTACAATCATCCTGACAAGAAAGAAACTTAGAATAGGACAATCAAAACATGTTGGTTTTCTGTGCCTTTGAGACTCATGCTAAAGCTGTTTTTAAATCACAATAAGGGTAATAAAAGCCCAGTCCAGCCCAAAGGTCAGCAAACAGCAGAAGACGGGGCACATTGTTCAGAAGAGATTTAGCCAATACTTGTCTGTAGAAACTTGGTGAAATCATATTTGTGTTCAATATCTGTGTTCAGCTGGTTCATACTTTGATAATTATCGCAGAAGTTTGCTTCAGGTAAACCAATTGTGCTCTAGAAGACATACCTGATACTCAAAAGTGGATCCACCACTAACAATGAAAAGAAATAGGGGAGCATGTTTGAAACAGGCAGGATTTGTGCCTACTTTTGAACTGATCTGCATTTTGAATTATTCAAATTAAAACTGCCACGTAATTGAAAAGCATAACAATACTTGTGAGCTGGTCTATGGGATATTGTTTTTTCTGTTGATCACATTCAAGTAGATCTTAACACCCTCCGTAATAATTTCAGCTGTGTTTGGTATTTTTGCTATTCACTAGAATAAAACATGGTTTGTACCTGTATTCACTCAACAAACCTAGAGAGAAAGCATGGAATTTGAATGGGAAGTTATCTATATAAGGCAAAAAAAAGAGAGAAATGTGTTTTTTTTAGAAAAGCATTAACATCGAGGAGTTTGTGGTGGAATTACATGTGAGTCATAATCTTTTTTAAAAGCCCCCGCTAAAGCAGATAACTAATTTGCTATGTAGTCAGGCTGCTCAGGTTACCCCCTTGATGGTTTGGGCTGTGGGGACCCTCCTTCAATACTTTGTTGCTCTCGGTGGCCACAGCAGCGGGCGAAGATGAATAGAATGGAGTGGCAGGAGGGTAAATGTGAGAGCTTTGTGTTTTTAGACAGTTCTTTTGCTTCTAGGAAAGTTAATTAGGAAGTGAAACCTTAAGCAGTTGACAGTGTGCATTGTTGGCTGCTAGTGCTCTGTGACAAATACCACTGAAAGGTACTTCACTTTCTTTTGTAAACAGAAAGGTAAGGAATTTGCACAAAAATGTATTGGTGAAGATCTGCTTTTCATCATGGCCTAACCACATAGTAAACAACAGAAATAACTTGTTTTAATAAAGTATGGTGTTGAAACATTTATCAGCAAGCTCTTTCTCTCCATTTCAAAGGTATGTTTAGGTAAGAGGAACTGTTGCCTTGAAGAAACCCAATCTGAAATTTTGTTATAACATTTTCTTCAGGTCAAGGTCAGGAAACTTAAGGAAAAGTTTGACTTTTGGGCCATCATACAATTATGCCTGAGTTGATTAATACAGTATGCTGAAACAGCAATCTGAGAATTTCTTAGTATTTTAAATGTATCCCAAATAGTAGTTACTTACATAAAATTATTCTGGTAGTCACATTATAAAAAGCATGACTTCATTTTTATTGTCATGTTTTTGCATGTAGCCGTGCACAGTTATGAGCCAAGTGTAATAATCCATGTATTTTAATTTCTCTGCATAACAATAAAAAGATTAACATACCTTTCTCTTATGGTCTAGGTGCCCTTGAGTGGCACCAATATAAGTCTCTGGAGAATTAATAAACTAGGTCTGGGGACTTCAGAGTTAAAGCCTGTTAAAACAGCTCTGCGTAGTACTTCAACTGAACTAGACTTCAGTGGCATACTTGTGAAAGCAAATGGAGAACAGTGCAAAGGTGGCTTAAACACACGATAGACGCCCATTTCAGAATAAAGGTAGCTGTGTTTTGCCCCAGCACTTCCAACATCTGCAGGCGGAGCAGCTCTGCACGCTTCTCCTCTCAGAGGCTTTCATAGCATGAGCAATACAGAGTAACACAGCAGAATATTAATTATATGAAGACTATATAGAGAGTATGGCATTTGTGGAAGTAAGTTTTGCAACTCAACAAGCAGTCGCCACAGGTGGCTGCTCCAAGGTGCTGGCAAACAGGGAGGCGGGAATGGCGTTGAGATGTGTACGTCTACGATACATTCATGCTGGCTGCTGCTTAGTCTCATACAAAGAATGGCACAAAGGATATTTCTAAGCAAGACCCAGGGTCTTTGTAGTCTCTGTCTCCCTGGACTGCCCAGGTTGGAGCATCTGTGGCTGTGCAGAGATCTCCTGACAGGAAAGACATGGACCTGTTGGAGCGGGTCCAGAGGAGGGCCACAAAAATGATCAGAGGGCTGGAGCACCTCTCCTATGAGGACAGGCTGAGAGAGCGGGGGTTGTTCAACCTGGAGAAGAGAACATTCCAGGTAGACCTTATTGCATCTGTTCAGTATCTAAAGGAGACTTATAAGAAAGATGGGGACAAACATTTTAGCAGGACCTGTTGCATTAGGACAAGAGGTAAAGTTTTAAACAAAAGAAGGTGGATTCAGAGTAGATATAAGGAAGAAATTTTTTACGATGAGGGTGGTGAAACCCTGGCACAGGTTTCCCAGAGATGTGGCAGATGCCCCAGCCCTGGAAGCATTCAAGGTCAGGTTGGATGGGGCTCTGAGCAACCTGATCTAGTTGAAGATGATCTCTGCTCATTGCAGGGGAGGTTGGACTAGATGACCTTTAAAGGTCCCTTTGAACCCAAATTATTCTATGATTCTATGATTCTATCTCTGCAGTTCACTGCTTATCCATGCTATCCCCTTGCTCACATCCATTAATCTCAGTCCTTGTGCTAATGCCACAGTTTCCTCAGCCACATTTTGCAATGTTTTTTCCTTTTGCCAGTTTTCCTTACAGAAAGGGAGAATTTAGTTTTCTGTTCATACACTCCTATGAAGTGATGCTCCACCTGTTTTGACGAGGCTGTGTGATGCCATTTTGATTTAGTCCACAGAGTGAGCTATTTTTGAAGATTTTCAGAGGATCATTTTGAATATAAAATTATTCAGAAACTTCCACGTTTTTCCATAAGGAACTCCCCAGATATTATTAGACTTAGCTTTTTTTTCACGTTGCTTTGAAAAATGGAGTAGGAGGATTTTCAAAGGTCCTTAATACTGGCCTAAATTTCTTCCTACTCCTTCCTAATGTTCTTAAGGATGCAAATCCAACACACTAAAAATTACAGTGATTTAATAATGATTGTATTGTACAGGATAACTATGGGTAATGGTGCTTGAGTAAGGGGGGCTTGAATACTGTTAGGTTATTATTGTACATCAGAACTGCTCTTCAGGCACTTTAAATGGTGCCAGGACCAGGTGATACAGGGCTGAGGATATGAAATTAGCTTTCTGGTGGCTCTTCCTGCTGTGTAACTATAGATGAAGAGGGATAGAAGGCGGCTGAAGGACTGCAAGGGCGGGTTTGGGTTGGAGAGGAGGATTCCACCCTTATCAACCCCGTTGTGAGCTCATTCCTCATTTCTTGAGCAGAGCGGAATGTTTATTCAGCTGACACAGTTTCTGGGAAAGAGGCAAGAAGGAGAAACCGCTGCATGACAGTCTTCTTCCTTATCATCTATGGTGGTGATGTATCTGTGAAACGTGCAATGTGGGAAGGGATGGGGAAGAATGGCCAGCTAGACAAGGGGCAGACTCAGGAAAATTAAGTACTTGAAGGCACAGGGGATTATTACCCCATTTCTCTGTATCTACAGCAATGTTCATCTGAACTTAGCCTACCAAACCTTAATCAAAATAATCTTTTTCACTTGAGCGGTTGATTAACCCCTAAAGGCTCCATCTTTCAGTGAGTTTAAGCAAATTCAAATAATACGTGTGGTGTATACGGTGCTGATTTACACCAGAGTATATATTAATAGCGGTGTCACTGGATGGAGTCACGGGGAAAGGCTGGGAGCAAACCAAGCGGGCGGCTGCCCCACGTCCAGCGTCGGACCAACAGGGAACAGCTGAAAGCACGGAACTGCATTCCTACTCCCAAATCCCTGCTGTGATTGCTAAGCACTTCTGAGCCATCTGTATGACTTTGTGTGGGAGCAAGCAGATTTGGAAGGGTGTGATTAAACTCACAGGAGAGGCATGCAAGTCACAGTGCAAGCTGAGGAGCAGCCCCTTGACCGATTCTTTCTGGGGACTGCTTTTCCCTTCACAGCATCAGACCTCCTTGCTATCCCTTCTAATCCTGTTCAGCGGGTGTCTCTGTGAACAGACCGGTGGCCTTCAGCTGCATCTCCTCATGGAAATTGCTTTGACCTTTATTTTCATTTGTTGGCCCGACTGCTATCCCGTCCCCAAAGTGGAGTGTGGTTACACCTTTCTGCTTAAGCTGGCATGTTTAGTTTAAAAACAGAAGAAATTAGAACTGCTCAGCTTTCTAGAAATAACTTTTCTCCTCTCTTTATCACCTACAGAATGCCTGGAGAGTTTCAAACTAATAACAAGATTATGTAAGAGAATAGAAAATAAAAACATACATATATTTTATTTCTGCAGAAACACCCCTGTTGCATTTACTCTTCCAACAGAGTAAATGAGCCTTCTATATACTTTGGCACTACAAAGCATTTCAAAGATACTTCTGGTAAACACCAATACCATATCTATCCTTCTAAATCTCAGTCTTCGGGAATGTATATATTGTAGAAGTGGAACCAAAAAGTCAGCTTCAACATTTTAAGCAATCAGTTTGATTCTGGTCATGGCAATTACTCTTTCTGTCAGCAGGAGTAAAATTTACAATCAGGAAATCAAAGAGTCAGACGTATTCCCGTATAATGCAGCATAAGCTGCACGTAAATTAGATCACCCCGCTGGAAAACCTGCTTCCTCTCATTTGCCTGAGCGGAGCCGGGCAGCCTCCGCACACCGCACAGACGCGTGTGACACGCTCAGCCCTGACCTGTGGGCAGGTGGAAGGAGTAGGGTGGTGGTTAGGACCGTGCTGCTGTGCCAGGGCAGGATCCCACTGTGCTCCCACCCCTCTTCATGCCCACCCCATGCACTGCTGCTGGAGCTGGCGCCCCACCACCCATCCTGACCAGCTTCCCAGCCCAGCTTGCAAACAAGGGCTGGGGGAGGAGGTTAGCTTTCCCCCACGTGGGTGAGCTGTCCTGGCCATGGGCTGGCCAACGCTTCTGCAAGTGAAGGGTAGGAAGAGCCCTCTGGTGTTGCAGCCCGAGAGGGGCTGGTTTCAGTCCTGCATGCAACCCCACCCGCTTCCCACCCTACGCGTAACACCAGGCTGTGAGCTGGTGCTGTCAAATGGACACAGGCTTGAAGAAAAGGGTTGCCTTTGCTGGGTGCGCTGCCTGGGCCAGCTTGGCGAGTAAGTTGCTGGTTGATTGGACCAAGGAGAGGAACCGCAGGGACTTATCAAGCTGTGACTGATGCAGACTCCCATGGGCTGTGCAGCATCTAAATGCTGGTGCTTTGGCCCTGGGAAGAGAGATGCTGCTTGGCTTGTCTGCCAAGGGTAAGCAAGGAGGAGCATGAGCGCATCATCTGGGCATTTATGCGACCTTGCTTAGATCTGGCTTGATGTTCCAACTACAAATATGGGGAAGAACCCCCAAATTGCTTGGCTTGGGCAATTGGTCCTTCCCCAGTTGCAGTCACCAGTTTAAGCAGATGGGCTTAGAGAAACCAAAACCCTTGGGATGGGAGACTTGAGCCACTCCAGAAAGCTCCTCTTGTTCTCCTGCAGTTGCCAACCATGTGCTCCTACCTCTGAAAAAGTAAATCAGTGTTATCATCTGTCTCTCCTCCAAGTGGTATTGCACTCTCAAGTGCAGAGCCACAGGGCTTCAAGGACTAAAGGCTGGGCAAAAACGTGGCTAGAGCTGGGAAAGACTCGCACCGTGTGTCCCCATGCAAACCCTCCATCCCTCACCAAGGGTCCAGCCTTCAACAAGTAACAGAAATGTGCTGCATACCAGATATCTGAGTTGTTCTCATGAATTCAAAACACAAGGCACAAAATATGTGAAAAATTATCCCTGCATATAGTTTGGAGTAGCAAGGGAATGAAGGAACAGAGCAGTAATCACGCTAGCACAATCAGCCTTGAGAGCTACTCTCAAGGCAGCACACAAGCCTGGCTCCCTCTGCGCCCTCTCCCAGCCCCCAGTCCCTCCCATAGCTGGAGGAGAAAGCAGAAGAGCAGCTGGCCAGCCGGAGCAAGATGGAGGCACCCGTCCTCCTCCTCGTTCCCCTACTGCCGCCCTGGAGCAGCGCATCAGTCTCAGCTGCATTTCTCCCCTTTTCTGTTATCTCCTGTTCAAGGGGCATCCAGTTAACTTCATGCCTTCACTCTGTCTTTTTTTCTTTTCAGGAGTGAGGCATTGACAGTTTTCCCCATTCTTCCCCATGGATTCATTGGGAATGGCTGAGGAAAACAGTGATCAGCCAATTGATGTGACACTGTCTTAGACAGACGAATGGGAAAGTGGGACTTCTGAGGCTGGTCGTAACAACGGAATTAAAATGATCCTTGTGTGGCACTGGTAAGTTGACCCTTGGCAAACAACAGGGCTGGCCAAATCAGGTTTTGGAAAGGGCTTTCTCATTTCTTAACATGGGTGATTCTGCATTTTAGTGATTCTATACATTTTTTTCCTCTTTGGAGAATTCTAGTGGGTTTATTTATAAAATAGCATAGATTTTGAGACACCCACTTCATCTTCTTTCACTGAGTTACCTTCTTCTACAAATAGTTCAGAATCAGAATTCCTTTCCTAGGGAGTTAAAAAAAAAAAAGAAAAAAAAAAAGAAAATAGATCTCATTTCAGTTGACAAGAATCAGTAGACTGGTTCCCAGATCTGGGAACCTTTCCTTTTGGTAGTACATAATCCTCTCTGACTACATTCATTTAATTCTTCAAGCCCTCTCTGCACTTCAGTGTGTTCTCAGGTTTCTACCTCTTGGTAGTACATTTTTAACACACAGAAATAATGCCTGAAAGCTAATTACATTAAACAACTTCAAGGTAATTTCAAACATACTTGGTCTTGTAGAAAAATTTGTGTCTAACTTTAAAAATAATTTCTGTTAACAATTATACAAGGAGTGTCATAAATTTTTCTGCTCTGCTGAGCAGGATTTTGCCTTTAGAAAAATAATATTAACGGTTTTTATCATAGCAGCAAAAAATGAGCCAGGCAAGGCTGAGCCCTGCTGTGCTCAGTCTCCCCACTCATAGCCACCCTTTAGAGCTGGACCTTCTCCTCTAAATACTTACAATCCAAGTGGATGCTATGGATAAAGATGACAGGGATTCAGCACAGCCTTGCAGTAGTTGCTGGGGAAGGGGCACCTAGTATTCCTTCTCCTTCCTTCCTTCTTTCCCTCCTTTCTGCCTTCCCTCCTTGCTGCCAAGACATGTTACAGAGGCTCTGGGATCTCCCTGGCATGTTCCTTCTCTTGGAAAGCTTGTGTATGGGAGAAGGATTGGCCTGGCCAGGGGCAGGGAGTCTTCGGGGCAGAGGAAGCATGGGGGCAAGCTCCCCTTCCTCTTCCACTTGCAGGCGCACAACCCGCATGGTTGGTGACCTACGAGGTCTGTATGAGCAACCTATAGGTGGATTCACAACAGTACGGAGCCTTTTGGTTTCCAACCATTGGCAACGTGCCGCTAAAGTGCCTCTGAACCTGGGGGATGGATGGGGAGGCGGGATGTCTCCTGTCCATTCCTATACCATAGCATGAGATATTGCTGTCTGGGAGAGGAAAGAAAGTCTCACCTGTAATAGTACAGAGCACGTCCCAAAGGCAGTGGGGAATGCCATTTTTTTCTGTTCACTTTGTACGTGTCTATATTTTAAAGTAATTTTAGATATTTTTTTCTCAAATTCTATAATAGCATGGCTTTCTACATCTATCTTCTGTTCATTTGTGCTTATGTTTTGTGGCATTCAATATTCTTCAGTGAGAAAGAAGTTTGTTTTCATGTTTAGAAGTCTGTACATCTCATCTCAGAAAAGGGAATCTGACATGATAAATGCACCTGACAAGGCCTAATTTGTTCATATATTTTGAAATTAATCATTGATGTAGTAGGTTAAAAAGCACAACTTGAGATCATGAAGTAATGTGTGGGAAGCATATCTGGACTTACTTATAACTTTGGAAGAATGTGAGAATTCACATTTATTAAGCCAAAATATAATAAATTCACAATGTAAAATACAACTCCAAGTAGGCCAGATGATAAACATGTTTTAATGCAATGCATGCAGCTGCTCCACTCTGTTGTTTCCAGTCCTTTTCTGTCTGGTCTATTTACTTCCCCTTAATAGCTGCAGGACATATTTATTGGGACCAAAATTTTCCCTAGTCGTTTGCAGCACGACTTTCTGGTCCAGGGAAAGGCTCATTTCTTTGAACTGTTTTTCTAATAAGAGCAGAAGGCACAGCAAATACTAAATTAAAAACTACATAAGCACATTGCAAGGCAAATTCACTGGGTTTCTGCTTTCTGGGGAGGGGAAGAGGGGAAGAGGTAAAGAACCGTATGTGATGTGCACGTACCGCTTGCCTGAAATGGCTGTGCATCTCTGCAAGGCTCAGGGTGACCCCAGGGGCAACTGAGGAGTGAGAACCCCAACCGACCGATGAATCTGTGTCAGAGGAAAAGCAGGACATCGAGGGGCAAGTCAGAAATGTGGAAGGTAAAGTCAGGCGGTGGCTGAACTGGGTTTGACTTCAGCGGTAGTCGTTCATGTCCTGTGTAGGGCGGTCGGGCCCCAGGTTACAGATGTTTCAGAAAACAAAGCCAGTCGTTGAGGGAGTATATGTGCAATATTAAACGTTGTTCTGGAGCCTCTCTCACCCAGGCACCTGAAGACAATTTTTATGTATGAGGGAGCAGGTGAACTCTGCTTATTCAGCAACACAGAAATAAAAGTAACATGACAGAAGCAGGGAGACCTTCATGGGTATTTTTTTAAAGTTATGGCCATGTCCTCTGCAGACAATTATACAAAGAGGGGATGTGACTCTTTTGTTACTTGATGGGGATGCACCCTTTGCAATGCAGAAGCCCATGACACTTGTCTTCACCTCTCCTGGGTGAGGGGGAATGAGGGAAAAAAAAAGAAGTTCCTGTCGTGGAAAAAAAAAACCCCAACATAGTTTTGGTTGTCCTGTGTGCCAGTTGCAAATACTGAGACAAACAGGCATCCTGACAACTGCTTTTGGAGCAGCAAAACAAAGGTGTGCATTGTGGGAGTCTCTGGCCAGCTCTGGGGGGTTAGTCACCACGCCGGGCCTGGGACAGTGTGCTATATTTTAATTTGTGCAGTAAGAACAAGAACAACACACTGCACTTTGCACAACGTGCTGCACTTCACTTATTAACACCAGACAACTTTCATACCAGGAAAAAAATCCTCTTTGTAAAACCAGGGGCCCAAATATTGACCCATAACAATAAAATGCTCTCCATGAAGTGTAGAGTGTGAGGGAATTAGTTTAAAAACACTGGCCTCAGTGGAGGATGGAGAGGGAATATGATAAGACATTGGACTTAAGTAGGGGTCAGGGCACAGGTATGCAGGGCTTTGAACATGAAAATGGAAAGCGCCGAAGTAATGTGATATCCCTCAGACGAGAATATCTGCAGCTCAGCAGAAATTTCAGCCGTCTGTGGCCATTGTGCCCCTGTCACAGACTTGGAGCCCCTGTGTGAGCAGATGAACTTGAGGGAGCAGCCCCAGCTGCTGCCTGTATGAAGTGTGTTTCTGATACGCTGATGCCAACAGGGCCATGTTCCTAGGGCAATCCAAGCTGTAACACACGCAGCCCTGGCTGTGTTATTCCCAGATGGCATTGGTATGTATCTCTGCATCACAGCCCTCCCTCGTGTTCCTTCCACAAGCCATGGGGACCGTGATGCATATTCCACACTGGCTTTCCGAGGTGTGAAATTCTTAAGCAGCCGGTCTTACTCGGTATGACATCTTCAAATCCTCAATTTTTTGTTAGAGGCATTTTTTTTCATAGGTGTGTATATCGCATGGAACAAAGACACAGACCAGATTCATGTGGTTCCAGGAATGTTTTCACAAGTTTTGGCCAGGACTCTTGATCTAGTGACTGTGTGGCATAACACATCATTGAGCTCATTGGCTGTGGGAGCACATGACGAGACAATCTTGTGGCCGGAATGCTTTCACCTGCAGGTATGTGCCATGGGATGGACCTGCTAGGTATACTTTGTGAGGGAGAGGGAATTAGATTAACCACTCCCCAGTGGTACCAATAGGATTATTGCCATGTACTTTGCTAGGGGCAAGTTGAGCCTTTGCCTCACGAATCCTGTTATTGGACAGATTGGAACAAGCAGATCAAATATTGGAGATTCTTTTGAGCTACTGCTATCTTCTGCAATCACTGGTTTCACAAAGTCATTTCAGATCATTGCTGTGTCCCATACAATGCTTAGATGAGTGCAAACCAGAAGGTATGCAATTTTGTGGCTGTTGGAGGGCTGGGTATGGCTTGTTACTTATAGCACCGTCTCCTGTTTAGTTTTATGGAATTGGACAAGAGGGAAAGTTTAGGACACAGAATGGGGCATTTATCTTCTTGAAAATGAAATATCCATAACAGAGAGGATGAAGATAGAGCATCTCAGGTTAGTATGGTGTCAATGCTGTCTATCATCTCTATGCGTATACATTCCCTCATTGCACTTCAGATTTATTGTTTTCTAATCCACATGCTTACTTGCAGGGTTATGACTCCCTGTAAAACACATCTGTATTGTCTCATGTCTTTTTCAAACTCTCTCTCTTCTGCTCTGCCTCTGGTTCCTCTTATTGATGCAGAAAGTGGGAAAGGAAGAAATTTTTATCACCTGTTTTTTTTTTTATTCAAATAACAATTGAATTGTCTGAATATAATAGCTCAAAATTGTAACTCAAGTCAAATTGACTCAAAAAAAAAACAAAAAAAAAAAGAACAAAGAAAGGCTGTAGGGAAGCAGGTGAATATGGCATGGACCAAGGAGAGGACACATGCTGCTATCATTCCTGCAACACTCAATGCCGTCCAACACACTTACTGCAGGATGGGGAGAAGCAGACCTGGTTTTCTGAGCTGATGCTTAAGTGTTTGTATGGATTTTGCTTAGATTGGCAGCAACACTTAAATGAAAAGTTTTGTGAAGAAATAGACACTAAAGATAATGTTATTCCTGTTGTTTCCATGGCAATGGATATGCTTGATGGAATATATCCATCACGTGTGCTCTGTAACCATCTGGTTTCACAGACCTCGTTTCAGCCACTCTAGGAATGAAATGTAGGTAAACTTTGCTCAGGTTTATAATTACTGTTGTCCTTACAGAAATTATTTCACATGATTTTGCAGCTGCCCCAGCGTAAGGCCCAAAGGTCTTTTTAGGGTTTTATTGCCACTTTTAAGAAATAGTTTAAGAATTGTTATTGTACTTTAGCTACAGATGCCACTGTTTCTTCTTGGTTTCTGAAACTGTGTTATAATGACATCACATTAAGATTTTTTTTTTCCAGGCTCCAAGAAGGTCACAGTTATTTTTTCCAAATGGCTCTGTCAAGCATAAAAATTAACCATACTTTGAGCTGGATTTTCTGTATTTGTAATGTATGTTTATGTTAGAGTTTCTGTCAAAACAGGGATTAAAGATAAATGTAGCTAATTAAAAGAACATTTGCTTAGAGCTCCTGGTAATAGATACCTCATTGTGGGGTCTTGAGGTAAAGCTTACTTTAACAACTGATTCAGTTTATGGGATTGGGTTTGAACATTATAGAAGGCTATTTCAATTTTCCAAATTGTGCATATTAGCCTGAGAACAATCAAGTTAAGTCTATAAGTAAATTGCAGAAGAGAAGTCAGGGTGTACATGCTAGCTATGTAAAATGTTCTTGTCGGCTCTACTTCCTACACTTCATCATTTCGAATAATGCTTCCCAGCAGTATATGTAAGTGAAAACTGGTTTTACAGAAGGGAAAAAATCTATCTGGCACTGGATGAGTCAATAAGTTGCAAACTGTAGTGTAAGGTAAAGAAAAAAATTAAAAAAGGTCTCATATCAAATTAGGTAATTGTTTCTTTTTATCTTACTTTATTTTACTAAACAGCTGTGCCCACAACATTAATTTCATTGCACATGACATCTGTGTTATCCTAGGGACTCCTGTGCTGGGGAAAAGGTCAACGCCAACTGCAATTGCATCAAGTTTCCATAAACTTTCAATGGCCAATAATATTTTATGCTTTATAAAAAGCAAGTAAAATAATAATGTATTTGTGTAGCGCCTTTCATATTAAGAGATTTCAAAGAGAACTACAAACTGTAGGCCCAATCCTTTAGCTCTTATATAAACAAAACTCCCATTGATTTCAGCAAACTTATGCCAGAATAAAGAGGACAGAGGAAAGGTGTCAGGATTTGGCTCTGTATACTGCACGCAGCAATCACTTCATCCACTAATAAAGTTCAGTCATTTTTTGGATGGGACTTGGCAGTTGTTTAACATGAGTGGTCTTGAGCTGACTCAGTTTAAATGGAAGGATAAACAAAAAAATAGCTCTCTAGTTAAGATTTCGGATTTCAGTGGAGCAAACTTTGATAAATTGAGAGGAGTGATTGGGAAAGACAGCTGGGGCTGAGTTGCTCAGAGTCTTCAAAGTGGAAAAGGTTTGGAATTGCTTCAGGTTAAAGATGCTGAGTAGTACCAAAGTATCACAAGCAATGGGGAAAGCTATGGAGGGATGTGTTTCAGACCTGGCAGGGGGAATTACTACCTCGGGAAGAATACTGGGAGTGAGTAGGGACCCTACAGGAGCTGAAAAAAGGACTACTTTACAAGGAAACCCTTGATGTAAAAATCAAAAAGAGTGAGAATAAAGTGCGAACTGACTCATGTCAGACTGAGTTTGACCTAGCAAGGAATATCAAAAGAAACCCCAGAGTTTGTCCACTGCAGGTAAAGAGAAGTGGGACTTCTGTGCATTGAGAATGGGGTAGAGATAAAAGGTATCGTCAATCTGGAAACAAAGTGGGATAAATCCTTTGCCCATGTTCAGCAAGGATGACAATATTGACCATGAGGACAAATGGGAAGGGATCAGTGGGAATGTGGCATTCAAGTGCAAATTTCAACTTGAAAGTTCATCTTGAGTGGGACATATCGCCTGTGTCCATCCCAAGAGATTGAAAGATGTGCCGTTGAGAACTGCAAGCTTCCTAGCACATTTGGGTGGAGCCAGAGTTGGCACTGCAGGCCAGGAGACCAGCAAGGAAAACACCTATATTTAAGTGTAGGAAAAGGTATCTAGACAGCCATGGGCATATAAATCTGTATATATATTTGTAACTATGCAAGGCCCTACAGCAGGGTTTAAAAGAGATCTTGCAGCAACACTAGGAGGTAAGTCCTGTTCAATATGTTCATCAATGATCTGGACGAAGGGATAGAGTGTACCATCAGCAAGTTTGCTGATGACACTAAACTGGGAGGAGTGGCTGATACGTCAGAAGGCTGTGCTGCTTTACAGCGTGACCTGGATAGGCTGGAGAGTTGGGCAGAGAGGAACTTAATGAAATTCAACAAGGATAAATGTAGGGTACTGCATCTGGGGAGGAATAACCCCATGCATCAGTACAGGTTGGGGGCTGACCTCCTGGAGAGCAGCTCTGTGGAAAGGGACCTGGGAGTCCTGGTGGACAACAGGATGACCACGAGCCAGCAATGTGCCCTGGCGGCCAAGAGGGCCAATGGCATCCTGGGTTGCATCAAAAAGAGTGCGGCCAGCAGGTCGAGGGAGGTCATCCTCCCCCTCTACTCTGCCCTGGTGAGGCCGCATCTGGAATACTGCGTCCAGTTCTGGGCTCCCCAGTTCAAGAAGGACAGGGATCTGCTGGAGAGGGTCCAGCAAAGGGCTACAAAGATGATTAGGGGATTGGAACATCTTTCATATGAGGAAAGGCTGAGGGAGTTGGGTCTCTTTAGTCTAGAGAAAAGAAGATTGAGGGGGGATCTTATTAATGCTTTCAAATACTTGAAGGGAGGATGCCAGGGGGATGGGAGCAGTCTTTTTTCAGTGGTGCCCGTTGATAGGACGAGGGGTAACGGGCACAAGCTTGAACATAGCAAGTTCCATCTTAACATGAGTGGAACTTCTTTACTTTGAGGGTGGTGGAGCACTGGAACAGGCTGCCCAGAGAGGTTGTGGAGTCTCCCACTCTGGAGACATTCAAAACCCGCCTGGACGCCGTCCTGTGCAACCTGTTGTAGGTGACCCTGCTGTGGCGGGGGGTTTGGACTAGATGATCTCCAGAGGTCCCTTCCAACCCTGACGATTCTGTGAAATTAAAAATAGTAAAATACAAATAATAGTTTAGCAAAAGTAGATCATACCAAACCGTTATTTCTGTTTAGTTACTGATTTTCTGGACAAAATTAATGTGGAAAATACCACCTATCAAGATTTTAGGAAAACATGCTCTGGAAACAAATGAGCAGCCTTTACTTGTCATAACGAGAGGAATCAGGAGAGGAATTGTAAAGTAGGTCGCAGGAGACATGAAGATGGACTGTGGACAGGGTCTGTGGGAAGGGAAGAGATAAAATCAGAATGATTACCAATACTGATTTTGTTTAATATCTTCTCAGTGACTTGATGCAAATATGAATAGGGTCCTGACAAAATGTACTGATATGCAGGGCTTGGAGGCATTGCCAATGCACTTCTTTTGGAGACAGCAGAGTCTAAAAGCCCAAATAAGAATGGGATAAAATATATAATAAAATTTATTATTAATTCAAAATTCATAATAATAAAATTCTGCTAGAAGCTCAGAGCTCATACATTCGTAAAAAAGTTGAGAAACAACCTGTCTTGTTGATCAAAGACTGACTGAAAGCCATCAATGTCATGTAACCAAGAAAAGACAAACACAGTCCCAAAATTTTTCAGTGAAGTTACTGCCAGTGGAGACAAAAAATACCAACGTCACCATGCAGGGCTGTGGCTATACCTCTTCTCAGCCGCTGTCTTAAGAAAAGCCATTTGAAGGCCTAGCAGATGCAGGTAAGGACTCAAGCAGGTGCAAAAGAAGTATCTTTGTCCCTGTAAGAGAAAGATAGAAGAGCTTGTCTTGCTCAGTCTGGCAAAATGAAGATAAGGGGGAGAGCACAGGGGAAAGTAGCAGGGAGAAAAGAGTCATTTAGGCTAAATTAAAATATTTTCACTTGCACAGTGGGTGTAAACTGAGAAGAAACAAGTTTAAGATGGAAATTAGAAGGCAGCTCCTCATTGTTAGAGCAAGTGCGTTTTGGAATATTCTCCAGTTGAGTAACAGAGGCCAAAACCCAACAACCTTTATGTCGGAGCTTGAAGAGCGTATGAAAGAAATTATACAATGTGTTTGCTTGCAGTAACAGGGGAATCAACTTAATGGCCCAGAAAGTTCCTCAGAGCCCTGTGTTCTGATATCCTCTGCAGCAAACACTGTTGCTGTATAAGACATTTGAACAGAAATTAAGTGCAGTCCTGTTGAAATTGAAGTGGGAATTTAAGTTCCCTGAGAGTAATTAGCCATGCTGTGTGTGGTCGGGACATGCAAGAGGCATTTAATGGCTGTGAATATCAGTAGGTCTTTAAGTGGTGGAGGAGATTATAAGTTATTGGAATATTCATATACTAATATTCACTTAAGATCAAGGGATATGTCCTTTTGAACAGCACCTATTAATACAGTGTTGAGATACTGGTTTAGCATTCACTTAGGTGACAACTGCCTATGTCTGACTGTCCCTGGCTGTCTCCCAGATGTAGAGGAACCAGAAAATAACACAGCTTGTCTTTCATTTAGCAATAGAAAATGTCCCGTTTGTAGAGGTAGCTTTGAAAGCACAAACTACTGTTAAAATAATCCATTTGTTAGGATTAGGGACGTGCAACAACACAGCTTTCATGCAACAGGATACCAAATGTAGCAAAGAGGGGAAATCAAGCTCCATTTCCCTAAATACAGACACGCTTTTCAGCAAAATGAGTCAAATTGGAGAATTGACTGAGAATTTAATATCTCGGTTTTAGCATGCAACTTAAACCAGGGTCAGGGAGAGGTATCTTGAACACCACTCTGTGAAACGTCTTGAATGTAGGCGGAAGTTTTTTGCCAGCACCAACACTGCCTGGCTTACAAAATTTGTTGAGAATTGTTGTCTAACAATATTATAACATGAAGCACTCAGTGATAGGTCTATTTTTCTAAACTACTAAAATCATTAAGAATGAATTATGTTAAAGGCATGCCATTAATTGTGGTGTAATTTTCACCATGTGTATAATATTTAACTGCACATTTTGTCACAGTGCAATTATAGGAAATGTTTTTCCAAGATGTCTCTCTGTCTATATATACATTGTGGTTGCTCTAATTATTTTCCCCAGTGATAATGTACAACATTCCCAGGGTCCTGTCTTATAAAACATTTGCTGATAGACAGGATACATAAAGAGTAGTGTAGTGTACTTTTCTCCTAACTTTATAGTTACCTGAGAAAGAAGTTCAAAAAAGTTGTATGGTCTGTGCACATATATTTGTCTCTGCCTTTTCATTTGTATTAGACACATGTCCAGTACTTTGTTTTCAGTGCTATGATGCTCAAAGTCCCCGAGGGCCCTAAAACAACTGAGTGAAATTAACACTGGAGAAATGTATAATAATTTGCCTCAAAATGACCATTGCTATTCGAAGTATGCTGTGCAGCATGGTTCTCCTCTGAATTTTCACCCACATTGTATATGTGGATGCAATAATGATGGGCATGCAATTAGTCAGCAGTTGGCAGACGCTGCACAAGTCATTGCTCTACACTTAATCTCTTCCTGGAATCTTGGGAGAATAATATTTGCATTGGCTTATAACCAAAAATCATCTTAAATACAACTTGATTTTGTATATTTTACCCAATTGTATAATTGTATGGACAAAATGTGTATATATTAAATGGCATATGCTACGTGGAATTTTCCCAAGTACAGTATTAAGTGTTTTAAAAACCATTTCTCCTGACATATGGTAACATAATGTGGCCAGCACACCTGTCTGGCTAGAGAGAAAAACTGCAAAAAAGAAATAAAAAATGATCTGATTCTTCTTTTACTTCCACCTGGCAAATCAAGAGAGATTTCACTGATGTCATTATTCTTAGACCATTATACATTTAGCGTAAATTGGAGAAGTATCCTGTCTGTTGTCTTATCAAGGTAAGAGTAATGGTTGTCTGACGCACCTAACCTCCCCCTGCCTCCCCCCCAAAAATACATGAATAGAACTTAATGCTGTGGGTCACACTTTTTTTTTAAACATGATTTTGGAAAAGATATACGATTAAGAATTGCTGTCTATATCATTGCATCACTGAAGAATGAGACTTTGAATTTTGGTATAGTTACAGTTTGAACAAAATTTTCCACCAAAAGCTTGGAAAGAACAGACCGATACCACATGTGTTAGGTTAAGCCCACTGACCAAGCTCAATGGGAATTTAAATTCTGATCTCCCACCATGGTAAGCATCAAATAAGTCAGAATTAGTCAGTCTTGTTGCTTGGGCTTTGTGATACTTCATAGGACATCTGAATTAAGTCCTTTTCTCAGTCATATTCAGTCCTCAGGTTTATCTTAAGCCCCTCTGAATATGTAGACAAATAAACTGTAGTGTAACTGAATCTGAGTGTGCATAAAATTTAGGAGACTTGAGACCTGCGTTGCTGAGGTCCATGGAGACTTTCATTAGTTTGGCTGGTTCAGGGTCAAGCCAAGGCACAGACTGCGTGGTTCACTCTCATGGCTTTACCAAATGTGGGAGAAGGCTCCGTGCATCAACACCATGATCACATCCAGCCCATTTGCCTGTGCCTTGTGGCTGTCTTCTTCAGCTGGGAAACCAGTATGAGGGACCTAGTTCTTCTGAGAATATACGACACGGCCATAACTACCTAATCTGAGGCAAGCAGTCGAAGGTTTCTTCAGTCTTCCTATCTATAGAATGTTTTCAGGGGTGGAATCATAGCTAAAAATTCTTCATACTTTTTTAGAATTATTTGTTATTATGAAATCAAATTGTAAGGGTTATAAAACCCTTGTAAAAGCTTGTAACATAACACACCATAACATAACACAACATAAGCAATATCTGAATGTATGAAGAAAATTTATTAAAATCAAACATGGTGGACTTTGTTTTTCTACAAAAACAGTGTATATTAATTTGTTAACTTCAAGATTTGATTTTTTTCATATAAGTGCACTCATTTCAATGAAATCATTGATGGAAAGACAAGAGTAAGCCAGAATCAACTTAATGCTGTGGTGTTCTTAGCGTCAGCATCCAGAGACACTGATAGCAGCATTTCACTGTTGTTCATAAAGTCATATATTTTTTCTTTTTTTTTTTTAAGTCTTAATTTCAGATATCAAGAGGGAGAACTGATATATTATCAGGTCATGAGAGCACTGCTTCAAGCCACTGTATAAGAAGGAGAAGTCCAAATGAAAACAGAGCTAGGAAGGAGGACATTTAAACTAAGCTTCATAAATATTTTCTAACTTTGAGTTCTTTGGATTTTTTTTTCCCAGGAAAAAGAGAATTGCTGAATCCTTGAGACTTTGAAAGTTAATCTAGACGAGACATTAGAAAGTACAGGAAACAATCTTTCATTGGCAGGAAAAGGGCAAGATGACTTTTTCTTTTCTAATGACTAATTCTATTATTTTAAGCAGTTCTGCCATTCAAAGGGCACAAAAGACAGCAATCATGACTAGTTACAAGGTAATGATACAGGCCCTGTTTTATTTCATAGTGCTTTTTCTCCAATTAATAGCAAAAAGAAAAGGATTGAGAAAATGTTGCTTTAATGCTTTATTCATGAAGGACTTCCTGACGATGAGCTTTGTGAAGAGCATCCCCTGTGCTGTGGAGACAGATGTTTTCTGTGGCCCTGATTCAATAAAGCAATCCTGTTCAGGAAAGTGGTTAAGCCAGAGAGTATCCCAACAACCTGAGGATGAGAACATGACAAATTTTCAGTACTAAAAAGATCTAAAAACGTATGCTTTAATGTGACTTCTTTGACTGACATTCAGCCTCCCTCAGATTATCCAGGGAGGAATTGAAATCAGGTTAACTGGGGGCCTGAATGGATGTAAAAGCTTTTATAGATCTGATTTTTCCATTACCTATAAACTGCTCCGAGTCTCAGACTAACTGAGGTCAGATTATTCCAAGCTTGGCAATTATTTCTCCTCTTCCAGTTCTAAATCTCCAGCTTGTGGCCTTCCCTGAGACAGAAAATCTGTGTCCAAGTGACACATGTTGGCAGAGCTTCTTACTTTGTGTTGGCCCTTACGAGTCCAAAATCAAGACCTGGATGACACAACATGCACTTCCGTGGTGTCATGACTGTAACTCGAGAAACTGTGTATGGATCTATACATACATCTATATACTTTATACAAAAGGGCTTATCAATTTTTGCTTAGTGAAGCTTTTGGCTGTGTTGCTGCAGGTGTGGGAGGAATGCCCTTTCTAACCAGGTCAAAGCAGTTCTTCACAGTTGCCTTTCCAGCAGATTGTGTCACAGGTTGAAAGACTTCGTGACACAGGTCTATAGTGAAAGACTATAGCCAAGAGAGGAGATGACAACACAGCTGACAGTCAGACTCCGTAAGTATCTGAGTACCAGCTGCTCCCAGTGACTGCTTTGGAGGATGAAAATGTTCAGCACTAGATGGGATCATGTCCTCTTCATAGCCTGCTTGTTGCATTTTCATTCTTATCACTGTGAACCATCTAAACCACACAATAATGCCTTTCCTTGCCCTAAACACATCCCCATGCTACTTCCGTTGACAAGAACAGATGCACTTACATCTGCCAATCTGGAAACCTGATGGCATTGGGCAGTCTTGATGACCAACCTCTGTTCTGGTGTAAGCTCCGTTAGTTCATATGGGGTCCATACAGCAGTTTTCTCCCCCCCATTCCCTCTTCCTTTCTTCTGATTTTCTGAAGGTCTGGGGTTTTGTATGTCTTTTGCAGTGTCTCCCCATGAGTATTTCACTTCTGTTGGCACTTTCCGTAGCAGTATTGATAATGACATTTTGCTGGCATGGGGCCAGCTGTAAAAGTTTATGGAGTAATTTTGTAATAGAGCTGCAAGGGCTTAGCAAAAACCCAGCAGGTGAACAAGCTTTCTCCCTCTCTCCTTTAAAATAAAAGCTCTCCCGTTCTGCAAGCTTTGCAAACCCTTTGCACCAGGGTTTCTTGGAGGCGAGATGTACATATTTTAACATGACAGGTCTAGGAACCAGCGTTCTCCTGTGGCACTCCCACCTCCAGCTGCAAGGCTGTACCCCTGGTCCCCATCCCGAGCCATGCTCAGTGCAAACATTGAATATAAAATTGCTGTTTTCCCCTTGCCCTCCACCTTCCAGCTGCATATTCCCACCCTGGTTCCCTGCTTGGAGCAATGATTTAATAAATATATCTACAATAATCATCAGCGCCTCTGTCTGCCCTCCCCCTCCCAGCTGCAGTTTCCCACCCTTATTTCTCTTCTGTGCCATGATTAGTACATATGTTTAAAATAAAACTCATCGTCTCCTTCTCCTTTCCTCCTTCCAGCTGTGGATTCCTCCCCGCCTCCACCTTACCCAGATTTTCAGCCCTGGTTTGTAGGCATATTTCACAGAAAAATTGAACCTCTGACAATGCCTCCCCTTGCTGCTGTCTGCCATTTCTCCATTGGAAATCGAACAGTGGGCTTTAATATGAAAGTCACTGGTGCTGACATGAAGCCCAAGAGCAGTCTGAAGAGAGCAGAAAGATTCTTCTTTATTTGAATCCCTTTTCTGCCAGTGTCTTAGCCATGAGGGGCAAGATCCTGAAAGATGAGGCTGTGGCCTGGACTGCATTCCTCTGTGTAGGAAGCAAAGGCTTTCCTGATACCTCTTTGTTCAGCTGTACGATGAATCACAGTGTGATGAAATAGCTGAGGCTGGCAGGTACCAGCCTCTGGTCCAACCCTGTTCTCTAAGCCGGGTTAGCTACAGCAGGTTGCTCAGGGTGGTGTCCAGTCAGGTTTGAATATCTCCAAGACTGGAGACTCCATGACCTCCCTAGGCAACCTGAGCCACTGTTCAACTATGCTCATGGTAAAGAAGTTTTTCTGAAGTTTAAACAGAATTTCCTGTATTTCATTTTGTGCCTGTTATCTCTTGTCGTGTCAGTGGGAACTACTGAGAAAAGTCTGATTCCATCTTGTTTACATACCCCATCAGGTGTTTATACACATGGATAAGATAGATCCCCCTGAGCCTTCTCTTCTTCAGGCTGAACAGTCCCAACTCTCTCAGCCTCTCCTTTTGTGTCAAATGCTCCAGTCCCTTAGTCATCTTTTTGGCCTTTTTCTGGAGTTGTCTGTGTCTCTATTGTACTTGGGAGTCTGGGCCTGGACACAGCACCCAGACATGTCTCACGAGTGCTGAGAGAGGGGAAGAATCACCTCTCTGGACCTGTGGACAACGTGCTTCCTAATGCATCCCGCCAGGCTGTTGGCCTTCTTTGTCACAAGGGCACATTGCTGGCTCATATTCAGCTTGTCCACCAGCAGCCCCTGAGGCCTTTTCTGCAAAGCTACTTTCCAAAGGATTAGCTCCCAGTGTGTCCTTGTGCATGGGGTGTATTCCTCCCCAGGTGCAGGACTTCCCTTTCTTGAATTTGATAAGATGCCTGTTGGCACATTTCTCCTGCCTTTCATGGTCCTCTTGAACAGCAACCCAACCATCTGGTGTAGCAGCCACTCCTCATGGTTTTGTATATTCTGCAAATTTGCTGAGAGTTCACTCTGCCCCACCACCCAGGTCATTAACAAAGATGTTAAACAGGCCTGGATCCAGTATCAGCCCCTGGGATATGCCACTAGTGACTTGCCTCCAGCTGGATTTCGTGCCACTGATTATAATCATTTGGGGCTGCAGTTCAGCCAGTTTTCACTCACCTCACTGACCATTTATCTAGCCTCTGCTTGATCAGTTTGTCTATGAGTACATTATGGGAGGCAGTGTTGAAAGCCTTGCTGGAATCAAGACAAGAACCATTGCTCTCCTCTCATCCAGTGAATCAGACATATCGCTGTCAGGTTGGTCAGGCATGATTTCTTCTTTGTAAATCCATGTTGGTGGTTCTCAATCACCTTCTTGTCTTTTGTATGTTTAGAAACAGTTTGTAGGACTATTGACTCTACCACCTCCTGAGGGACTGAAGTGAGGTTGACCAGCCTGTAGTTCTGAGATGAGGTTGAAGATGATGCCCTCCTGAAAAAAGGAGTGACATTTTCTCTCTCCTAGTCCTCAGGAACCTTCCCTGATCCCCATGACCTTTCAGAGATGGCCTTACCATAACACTAGTTACCTCTCTCAGCACTCATGAATACACCCTACTGGGTCCTATGAACATGTGTATGTCCAAATTGTTTAAATGTTCCCTAACATGATACTTCTCTACCAAGGGTAAATCTTCTCTACTCCAGACTTTCCCATGGGCCTCAGGGGCCTCATATTCCTGAAGGCTGGTCTTACCAGTAAAGACTGAGGCAAAGAAGACATGAAATACCCTAGTCTCTTCCATTTCCTTTGTCACCAGGTCCCCTGCCCCACTCAGAAGTGGCGCCACATTTTCCCTAGTCTTCTTTTTGTTGCTGATCTACCTGTAGAAGCCCTTCTTGTTGTATTTCACGTCTGTCACTAGATGGACTTGGGCTTTCCTAACCCCTTCTCTGCACATGAACAGTGTGTCTATGTTCCCTTTGGGTCATCGAATCACACCGAATCACAGAATGGTCAGGGTTGGAAGGGACCTCTGGAGATCATCTAGTCCAACCCCCCTGCCAGAGTAGGGTCACCTACAGCAGGTTGCACAGGACGGCGTCCAGGCAGGTTTTGAATGTCTCCAGAGTGGGAGACTCCACCACCTCTCTGGGCAGCCTGTTCCAGTGCTCAGCCACCCTCAAAGTAAAGTCCCTCCCCATGTTAAGATGGAACTTCCTGTGTTCAAGTTTGTGCCCATTACCTCTTGTTCTATCATTGGGTACCACTGAAAAAAGACTGGTCCCATCCCCCTAGTACTCTCCCTTTAAGTATTTATAAGTATTGGTAAGATCCCCCCTCAGTCTTCTTTTCTCTAGACTAAAGAGACCCAAGTCCTCAGCCTTTCCTCATATGAAAGATGCTCCAATCCCCTAATCATCTTTGTAGCCCTTTGCTGGACCCTCTCCAGCAGTTCCCTGTCCTTCTTGAACTGGGGAGCCCAGAACTGGATGCAGTACTCCAGATACAGCCTCACCAGGGCAGAGTAGAGGGAAAGGATGACCTTGTCGACCTGCTGGCCACACTCTTTTTGATGCACCCCAGGATGCCATTGGCCCTTTTGGCCGCCAGGGAACATTGCTGGCTCATGGTCATCCTGTTGTCCACCAGGACTCCCAGGTCCCTTTCCACAGAGCTGCTCTCCAGCAGGTCAGCCCCTAACCTTTGCTTCTCTTTCATATTTCTATTTTGCCAGGAGGTCCTAGATCATCCATGAAGGCCTCCTGCTGCCTTTGCTTAATTTCCTGAGCCTCAGGATGGACTATTCTGGAGCTTAGAGCAAGCGATCCTTGAAAATTAACCAGCTCTCCTGGTCCCCTCCACTCTCCAAGACTGTCTTCCTTGGGATTCTCATAAACAGATCCCTGAAGAGTCCAAGTCTACTCTCCTGAACCCCAGGGCTTTGATCCTTCTGTTTGCCTTGCTCTCTCCTTTTGGGATACTGAACTCCACCATTTCATGGAGCTCCAGGACTGTGCCTGACCTCCACATCCCTGATCAGTTCTGCCTTGCTTGTAAGTGTCACATCCAGCAGAACATCTCTCTAATGGATTCCTTGATCACCTGTCTCAGGAAGTTGTCATCTCTGTACTCCAGAAACCTGGATTGCTTGTTCCTTTATGTATTGTCCCTGCAGTAGATATTGAGGTGGTTAAAGTTCCCCAAGAGGACCAAGACCTGCAAATGTGAGGCTTATTCCAATTACCTGAAGGAGGCTTTATCTACTTCCTGATTAGGAAATCTGTACAGACACCCACTACAGCGTAGCCTCTGTTGGTCTGCCCTGTAATCCTGACCCACAAGCTCCCAGCGGGCTCATCATCCAGCACCAGGCAGACCTCCAGGTGATCCCGCTGGCACAAAAAGGGCAACTCCCCCTTCTTGCTTCCCCAGCTTGTCATTCCTAGAGAACCTGCACCCATCCATAGCAGTGCAGCAGTGGTGGGAGTTATCCCACCATGGTCCTGTGATCCCAATGAGACTGTAGCCCTGCAACTGCATGTAGACCTGTAATTCCTCTGGTTTGTTCCCCATGCTGCTTGCATTAGTGCAATGAATTAGTGTGCTTCAGGGAGGCACCCAGTCATGCTGATTCCTCAAAAGAGAAATGAGAGCTTTCCCTATGATGCAGTCCTGAAAGCACTTTCTTAATTATGTGCATGTGATTGAGGTGACTTCCCTTCAGCCCAACAAAAGTGGATTAAGCTTTGTCAGGTGGATCCCACGTGTGATTCTAGTGTTCGTCGATTGTCCCATGGTTGTAAAAACCAAACCCCTGTTGTCCACACGAGCTGTGCAACCAGTTGTTGACCCACAGGATCTGTCCTCTCCCCCTCAAGCCGATGGCATATGGGAGTGGAGAGACATAAGAAGTTTTGTATTGCACAACAGTCAAGAATGAAGCATGTGGTATCTTATGAAAAGCTTTATGAACTTGCTGACCCAGGGAATACTTTTTCCTCCCAAATTCGCTCAAAGTACACACACAAGCCAAGGAAGGGACCTTCTCTTCCCTACACATTGGGCTTTGCAAGGACTCCAGAGGGTTGATGAGATTTTGGGCTAGACTTGGAACAATAAGAAAGGTTGAAAGCCAGAAATCCCTGTTCAGACTCTGGATCAGTAGCACCCCTGACTAATCTTTACCTGCATTACCCTGAGAGATGCTGACGGCATGAAACAAATCAAGCTCCTTGTGGCAGGCACTGGGATGGTGCTCTGCACGATGCAGATGAGTGGGGCAGGCTGAATGTACAAAGGGGCCTTTTGGGATGCAGTAATCACTCAGGAATAAGTCCACATAAATGTGAGTCCACATAAAATAATTTAGTTTTGGTCTAGATGTGACTGGAACACTTTGGGGTGTCCCAGGGGGCTACAGTGTCTACAAATTGGATGACCTATCTTATGCTAATGCCTTTTGGGAGCAATCCCACAGAATAAAGAGGAAAGGGCCACCATGGTATAACAGTAGCAATATTATGGTATTGATAATAATTGGTCTTGATGGTATGTTCAAAACCACACATAGTTCCAGTAACTTCTACATCCATGCAGCTTATGTACTGTCTTCTGGGTTATGCATCAGCCTACCAGGGAACTAACAGAGCTGCTGGAAGCGTAATGCCTGGACATAAACTGAGTGGTACCCCCTACTGTGTCACATGAAGTAGACCAACTCTGCTGACTTTTCTGGGATTGGTACCATGATCTCCTTGCCCACTTTGGAGTGGCCAGCACTGCTAATGACGAAAATCCAAGGTTGTTTACAGACTGTGTCTAATTGAATTTAATCAGTGCCTTGCAAAGTAAAGGTGGGTTGAAATTATACACTGCCAGGCTGTTTTGGGTGAGTTATAATTATTATTCAAAGGAGCTAGTTGATAATAACTAAAAAAAAAAAAAAAAAAAAAAAAAAAGCTTCTGTTCCACAGGGTTTCTAGTTGGCTGGAATAGATCAACATCTCATCTTTCACCTAAATAGGAATCCCTGGACTCCCTTAACTGCTCTCATTTCTGAGTCAGTCTCTTGCTGAAACAGCATTCCAGAAAGAAGATAAGATTATCCTTGATCAAAACAATGTTCTTATTCTCTATTCTGGCTGGACAAGTTCTGTGGAGGAAGTGGCTGCTGAGAGGGAAAGGAGAAAAGCCAACGTTGTGCTACCTTGGGACCACTCCACCTTCTGGAACAGAGAGAGCTGGAAGAGCTGTACATCTTGCAGAAAAGCGCACTCTGCTCCACTAGCCTCTGCTGGCCCTACCTCACCTCTCCCCTAACATGTTTTCAGCATACTGTTCTCCAGGCCCTTAAACAGTGCAACAGAGTGGTTTAGTGTATAGGCTTATGCGGAAAGCCCAGACAGAAAACCCTGCTAACATTACAGTTTTCACCACGAGAGAGACCTTTGGCCCTGTGGTCCATGCACAGCAGTAGAACAAACATTCAGTGGCTGCAGAAAGCTGCAGGTCAGGGTAATCACAATGTATTGAAAACTTGCCAAATACTCATTAATCAGAAGCATGGAGTCTTTGTTCAATGACCAGACCAACATCATCTGGTAGAAATACTTAAGGTCCCTCAGTATTTGATATTTGTCAGCAATTTTGTACCTTGAACAGTAACACCTGCAATATATAAGGATGGAGTGCAGCTCATATTGTGACCTCCTGAATGGTTTCATCCAAAGCCCAGCAAAGCTGGGAGGGAGTCTTTGGCTCCAACTGTCTTTCAGTCAGGCATTAATCTAATGCACCATAACTATGTCAGACAAATTCTTTTTTGTATCAAACTGCCCTCTGAAACTGGGTCTTTTTTTTTTTTTTATTGCTTCATCAAAATACATCCAGCTGTTCCTATGCTTGTATCAGTACAATTTGCCCCAGACATTCCAATGGAAAATTGTATGCATATTCAGTAACAGCTGAATCCATTTTATTCAAACTCCCCTTATTTTAAATCTAATGGAAATCTAGAGAATGTGATTTGCTTGTCCTAACTTAATTAGGTCAGTAATTTTAAGATTATTAGCACTGGGCTTTTTTACTTCTGCGCAATATGTTTTGAATTCCATCTCTTTGCTCATAGAAAAATGTTGTTACACAATGGGTTATTTTAAATTGTAAATGTCCAGCAAACTTTAAACACATATTAGGCTAGTACAATGCAAAGAGAAAGTGGCAGTGATCTCTTCAGTACTCCCAGCTGCTATTGGCCACATGACACGATAATAATAATAGCTTGCATTTCTGTTGAATATTTAGCTTCAGGGAAAAAAAAAAAACTTGAAGGATGTTGGGCTGCTCTCGAGTAATTTATGAATTCCATATGTTTATAAGTGTCTTTAAATACTGTGAGGGATTTACAGTATGAAAACGTGTTTGGTCCTAGGAGGTGCTGACTGTCCATGGGCAAGGAGGAATATAATTGCATTTAGGACATACTGCAAATGCCATGGGCTTTGATGTCATACATCTGTGCAGCTGTGGGGTTTAGTAAACTCTGCCCACCTGGGAACAACGTGTCCCAGGCAGGACACAGAGGAGAACCAAAACTCCAGGACACTGAATCAAACAGCTTCTAAAGGAGGCAAGAAACAGACTTGCAGGGAAAACTAATGAAGAAATGATACTGAAGTTCTCTGCTGAAGGGTGACAAACTTCTAGGTAAGACAGGTGTATTAAACCTGCTGCTTTCAAACTCTTTTAACCTTTTGTTCTAAAGGATCAAACTGTGCTGTGGTGTTACTAGATAAGTGACTATTCAGCCTAAAAGGAACTTGCAGGATGAGGCTGACAAGTGCACAGGTTACTGCAATCCAAGATCTAATCTAAGGCCAGGAAAATTGGAGCCTTTCTCTCAGGGAGGGATGCGGTGCCCTGAGGGACCAGAATATCAGGCAGAAGAACAATTCACCCTATAAACACTATCCAAGATAAGGCCAAGGGTGAGGGGCTGGAAACTGCATCCTCCATTCATGTGGACAGTCTTTCATGACATTGAAAATTCACGGCATATAGAGATGTATTGTTTGAAACAAGAAGAGGCTTCATTTTGATGTCTTCAGTCACCATATTTCACTTTTCCTGTTCCCAAATGAAAGCATTCTGCTTTGTTGAAGTGTCCAAAGCACCTCAGTTAACATTCATGTACGTGTCCAGATGACATGGAGAGTGTTGTAGCTTGTTTTGCAGGTTGATGTTCACCTCTGTGGTTACAGGTACCTGAACAAGTTTCCTTGCAGTCCCTTGTGCTTGGCCCTGGGGTCCCTTGGCTCCTGTGGGTCACCACAAGACCTGCTTAGAGGGGGAACTTTCCCATTGTGGGGAATGTGGTCTGGCCAAGGGGGACCTGTAGTTCTGAGGGAAGAGAGCATGGGCCACCTGAGTTAAAAAATTTCATAATGGAATGTCCTGCTGCAGTGAAAGCAGAATAAAGTTGGGCTGACTCAAAAAAAAAAAAGAAGTTCCATAGATCAGAATGCACTAAAAATGTTGAAGCAGTTTAAAATTATGACTATATTTTATTTTTTTTTTTAGTTTCACTGATGGAGAACTGAAGGGTTTCATGACATAGAAATCCTTTGAAAGATCATTTAGACAGAATCAAAATAACCAGCCCTATATAAAAACAAGTTGCCTTGGATTATACAGCAGACGATATAGTAGGCTCATATGTAATCCACCAGACCACAGCACATCCCAGGAAAGTCATTAAGTTTGAATCCTGTTTCTGTGGAAGTCAATAGCAAAACTCCCACTGATTTTGCCAGCAGCAAAAGTTCACCTCTTGGATGTGTTTTTTACATTCCTTTAAGGGTGAACAAACCCCTCTGTTTTAACCATGAAAAAGCAGGATCACACCAGCGCAAACAGAGATTTTCTATCATTATTCCATTGCCAAATGAAGGAAATAGTCATGTAATTTAGCATGTTGGTGGCCATTGTTCAAAGTGCGTTCCCTGGTTAACGTGCAAAAGCAGGTGGAATGAGCAGATTCATCTCTTCTGAAGGGTTCCTTGTAATTATTTTTTTACATTATTCTAGGCAAAAGAATTTTTATCTTCTTCTATATTTAATTTCTCTTGTTCCTATGAAACCTAAAGAGAACTTTGTGTAGAAGACAGTGTCAGGTAGAAGATAGTGGAATAGTATTTTCCTTGTTCTGAGGAAATGGTCAGCCTGAAGTTACCATTAAACAACACTTGTAAAAGATAAGGCAGGACTTTAGCAATATCCTAAATAATAGACTTCTCTGAAACTATCTGTGTGCTTAAATAAAGCCATACTTAAGTGTTTGCATTTATCTGAGTTTTCCCTTCCCAGATAACGAAATTACAGGGGAAGTACTGATATCACTTAAACCTTTTAAAATAATAATGATAATAATAATAATTCTATTGTTAATAATGTTTAGCATCAATTTTAATAATCATAATAAATTAATAAAAAGAAGAAATAATAAATAAACATAAATACAAATAACAAACAAACAGCAATAAAACCAAGGGATTTTTACTGAAAACCAGATTTTTATTTTCTTGTGATGGAATCTGAAAGAAATTTCTAGCAATGTTTATCTCTGTTTTGGAACTGTAATAATCTTGCCTCGTGGCATTTTAGCTATATTCCACCACATCACTGTCCCACCAAGTTTTCTTATCTTTATTGTGGCCATGGAGTAAACTAAGGTTTCTACAGTGTACTGCAGTGTACCATTTTTCTGAAGAAAGTGTAAGTAATGAATCACCTGTCTTGGCATCAGAAGTTTGGGTAATTCAAGTTTCATACAAGGGTTTTTGCAGCTCTGTTTCACAGTACTCTGGAGGTGTGAAGGGCTGACTAGGGCTCATTGAAATTGAAATGATGTACAAACCTCCTTCTGGTCCTTGCACGCAGTGAATTTGATCCAAAATGAATTTCTTTAAGCCACAGGTATTAGAACAGAAATCAGATGCTTTGATTTTAAAATACATTCATATCTTTTGCAAGAAAACCGTTTCCAAATTAAAGCTTAAAGAAAGTGAGGTGTTGCCATTCACATTTTTCAGCCTGCTGTCTTCAACGCGCAATGCAACGCTTGAGGAAGCACGTGCTGTAATTACCTTCATTAGCTAGGAGTCAGGTGTATAAAACAACAGGGGGGTCTTTCTGTAGTGCTGCTGCCAGTATGATACTTCACTCAACAATGTCAAGAGCTTTTTCTTTTTCTCGACAACAGGATAGCAAATCTTATAAGAATTAAATGGGGAGTGTCTTAGATAGACAAAGTGTTGGCAAATGCTAAAGTTACTAGAGAAGTAGACACTACCAACAGACTCAGAGGTAGTACGCATGGTGCCCAAGAAAACAACCATGCTTCCTTTCTGCTGTGTTTACAAGGTTAGAGTGGTGTGTTGTGCTTTGAGGTACCACAGAAAATTATTAAAGAAAGCATAATGCAGGTCTAAGGGGAAATAAGCATGTAAAGGGGTAAATTCTTACCCTTCCCTTTCTGAATTAAAATTTGGGAGGCTCCGCAGTCAACAGTGAAGCAAGACTCCTTTTCTATGCTATCTTCTGCTCTCCCGCTGCTCTTGAGGTCATGTGAGCCATTGATTAAATTCTCTCTTTAGCTTTCTCTCATGCAGTTTAAAATGATGACTATATTTTATTATTTAAAGTGCTTATTGCACTGTCATCCTCTTGTCAGCTTCTTCTATCACAAATCTACCCCTGCTTAGAAACACTCACCAGTTCCATAACATATGTGCTGAGACAGGGCAAATCTGAGACTGAAACAAGTATTTTACACCTTCCAGTGACTTTTCAAGGTCTTGAATCTCCATCCCTCCATCGCAACCTAAGCTCTGCAGGGTGCCCAAGATGTAGAACTCCATCATTCACTCTTCATAGATAAAAAAATCACTCAAGTGGAAAAAATCAACCCTCTCCATTTTCAAGACTGAAATCGACATCTCCTGAGCACCAGCTTTCTGCAGGAGTAAAAAAACCAACCCCACCTCTTTAGACTGATGGCAGTCTCCTTTCATGTCTATTCCAGGATCTTTTGATTTGAGCACTGACTTTCATAGGGCACAACTTAAAAAAGCACTTATGACATTTCATTTAATTTACTAGAGTTTCTGAGCTTCCTTGTTCAAAGACCTACAGGATACCTTATTTCATTTAAGTCCTGAAAGAAAGCAAGCATTCAGGACTAACTGATTTACCTTCAGTTTACCTACTACAGTTCCTGAGATCCCAGCATACAGAACTTTACTTAATCTGACACCCTGTCATTCTTTACAGGTACCTGGGTATGAAATACTGCACTGGAGGGCAATGAAGAGCTGAGACACTGTTGTCTTATATTCTTAACCAGCCATTTATTTGTAAAAGTTCATATGGTTGGGACTGTGTTATAGGAGGGGGAAGGAAAGACAATTTAATCTTTGTATAAGGAATAGCAGAACTTACAGATGCCTCCTTTTGAAAATCTGAAATAAAGATTGTTGTTGTGTGTTATGAATGGCAGAGAGACTAAGAATATACCCAAAATATGGTATCTAGGCTGTGATGTAATGTGAAGGGGAGATGACTTATCCCATGCTGCACCATTGAACTGCTGGAATAAAAGGGTGGAAGGGAAAAGGGGGAAAAACAGAGAAATGAGAGAAATTCAGAAAACTACACAATTCCAGGAACTAAAGTATTCTGATACCAGAGAGTGTGAAGCTGTTGTAGAAGAGCGCAAAAGAGAGGTGTAGGCATGGACATAAGGAAAATAGGATGGGGGAGATAGATAGCAAAACCCAGAGATGATCTGGTGTAAGATTCAAATCAAATGATGAAGAGAGATATATTCCTAGCTACCCATTAGATAACAGCAAAAAGTCTCACCTACCATTTTGTTGCTCTTTACAAAATACTGTGTGAATATATTCCTGCTCCAGGAGTGCAGAGGTCTGGCTGCCTCAAGACACACTGCTCCTGCCCTTGCTTCCCCTTGTAGAATCCATCCTGCACTCTACTTGAGGCAGACACAGAGCTGAAAACACACAGGACCTCTGAAGTGATGCTTGAATGCCAAATACAACAGCTTCTTAGACAATGTGGAAAGAGCTGGCAGTCATCACAAGTTTGAGATCTGAACGTTTCACACTTAGTGTGTTCCCCTGTGCTCATGGTCTAAGGATACTCCTCAGATATCTTTAAATTTCATTTTCTTACCAACATCTTGTATGCGTGTTTTGCATGTGGAATGTTTAAAATAGCATGAGAAAATAAGGAAAAAACCCAAACCAAAGCCTTGCAGGTAAACTCAAGGTTGTCTTCTTTGGCAACTAGGGATGACTCCAGCTCAACTTGAGTCATCTCGTTCTGGAGTCTGGTACATCCTCTCTCCTGGGTTTGGTATGTTCAGGATGCAGAGAGGGCACTGAGGTACCAGTGAAGATTTTTTTTTCTTAAAATTGATCGATTGCTTGCTAAGTCAACCCATTTCCAGAGGGACACAGCTACTAGTCAGTCTTCTAAATCTCCATGGATTAGCAACAGATGTTTTCTCAGTTGTACAATAGAAAACATTTTTTTCCTTTTTCTGAAGGAAGCAACATATTTCTCTGGACTTGGTAGAGTCAGCTATGGTTTGGGTATGGTCTTCACCCACAATAGCTTTGGTAACAACACATATAATATAAGACAACAATCTTGCCTTCAGTTATTTAAGAGAAAACTGACTCCACTCCCGAGACAATATAACTCTGGCCAAAGGAAGTTCAGCTGGCTTCTTCTTTCTCTGAAAAACAGACCACACAATTGTGGTGGATGAAAGAGTAGCCAAAAATTAAGAGATCATTTTCAGACAAATATATATTTTTTTTTGACTGCAGTATTTTTCCCAGTCCTCCCACTCTTGCGATATGAACTACTGCATATGCTTCATGAAATTACCATCTACTGCTCAGTTGCTTATTTTTGTAATAACTGGATTTTATTTCATTTGTTTGCCTTTTGACCCTGTTTTGATTATGGAGAATTTTAATGATCAAGGGATCTCTAGATTAGAGTTTCTTTAATGCAATGTGCTATCCATAGAAAATTGGAGGAATTTCACTGACAGTATTGATACTCTGGTTTATCCCCACAATCAGACAAATACTTAAGTTGCTACCAAGGGAATTTGATTCCTCTAGTACCTTTCCTCCTCATACTGTTTTTTTTATCAAATCATTTTGTGAAATTCATTTAAAGCTTGAAACCCAACGGCATGGTTCACTTTAGATTTTTTTAAAATCTACCAGTTTGGATTCTTCTAGTAACTTCATAGCTGAGTCAGGTTTGTTGACCCCTGTAGCTGCTTTCTCTTAAACAATCTGCTCAATTGTACAATGCACATCTGAGCAAAATGTTAGACTTAAAATGCCACCAAGTATTTTCTATTTCTGAAACACTCTGATATTCTAAATCACTCAGTGATTTGAAAGTCAATGGAGTGAAGCTCAGGAGAAATGAGAGATCTATATTTACTGTTAATTTGATATTTGGAAGTGACATTTCATTCTGCATGTGGACGCTGAAAAAGCTTCCAAAAACAGGCTTTGCTAAAACATTGTAACTACTGGTTTCTCTAATCCCCAAATACAACATTGTTTGATGAAAACAATCTATTCTTCAGTTTCTTTGCTCCACCATCTATTGTTTTATACCAGTTATTTATAAAGTGAAATGTCTGACTTTTTGAAATGGAGTACTTGAGTCACTATTTGGTTAATTTCTTCTCCTTCTGCATTATCAGTCTTGATTTAAATGGCGGGTCATTGTGTTCTGATTGTCTCGTGTTTTAACCAGTCAATTCCTTTTGCTTTGTCTTTTTCTCTATCAAAATGAACCTCACTTTTTCCCCCCTGTGACAGCCTCTCTACTTGTTATGCCCCTGTGCTCTAAAAAGGACCCTTGTTCTGTTTGGCATACTGAGAGAAGGCAAAGGCTAGATGGACTCTGAGGCATGTCTGGGTGCAGATGTCCATGGCCAGACACAGTGTCTTGGTTGAAAAGTATTCCAGGCTGAGAAGTCCAACAAGGCACTCCCTTCATGAAAAGCCTCAGTGCTCCAGTTGGCATTTACGAGAGATTAGTAAAGGTAGATAAAGACAGACATTTTCTTTCTCCGGCTACTATAAAAATAACAATGAATAAAATGTAGATAATACCAAAAATCAAGCAGCCTACCAAGTGGCATGGTTTAGCTAAGCTTTGACTGTGGTGTTGGATGGAGAGCGCTGTGGCATGGCATGTCGTGGGGCACAGATGTCTGAATTCAGTTTTGCTATTGCGCATACAAGACTTCCTCAGTCAAAAGTGCCAACTCTCAGCCCTGTGCCTCAGTTGCAGTTCTTCTTTTCCAGAAAGTCTCGGCCAACCCTGAATAGCAGGTATCCGAGGATGTGATTGTTGTCTGCGATCAGTGCTTTCTGCCAGAGAAGTGAGATCATGTTGATATCAAACAGCAAAGCCCAGGAAGTGCCCTTCCAGCCCTGTGTACCAGTAACCAGAACTGCCTTCTGCTGCACTTCTCCCACCCAGCAGTTCTGGCCATCATGGTCTCTCTGAAGCCAGACAAGGCATTTGCTCACCCAGTTGGATTATACATAAGCTGTTTCAAACTGAGAACCTTCACATTTTTGTCACATGCTCTAGATTATTCCCAGGCTTGCTGAGTTTGTGTTCAACTGCAAACAGTGCTTGGAAGCTGAAGGAACCCAAGCTTTGTACGTTCTTGGTGAAGGGCTTGGCAGGGCATGATTGGTAACAGCAGTATATTGTTCTTGCTTGGCTTTAAACATTAGCACTGCACTTCCTCAAGCAACTATTTGACACCCCAGAGCTTGAGAGGAAGGATGATGGCCCTCAGACAGATGATGGTGGGTTTTGGTGGTCGTCACTGCGCAGAGCTGACTGCTCTACAATTTGGACCCACCTGCCATGAGGGCATTCTGCTGGCACCACATTCAGAGGCACTGGTAAGTCTGCTGGGCATTTGGTGCATGGCTGTCTCAGAACTGAGCCCCCCTTCACAATATCAGTTTTCCAGGCTGCTTGATAAAGGTTTTAAGCCATACTCTTCTTTCCAGAGTTCACCATTATGAAAAACCTGTCTATCCTCTGCTAGTCAGGGCAGGCATGTTAGTGACAGCTCACATATACTGAAATCTGCCTTTATGCTGTGCTGTCGAAACTTCTCCTCCAGGTGTGTTATTTTCATTATATAGCATTTAGATTAGTGTTACTGTTTGTTTAACTTCTTTGTAGCAGATCTAATTTCCAAAGCTGCTTGGAGCCTTTTGTCATGCTATTTTACTATTTTTCCTCATCTGCTTAGGCTTAAGCACTCTGTATATGATAAAAAATTGTTTTGTTTTCCTGTAAAACACCTTGGATACTGAATACAACCCATATGGCAGTTTGAGGAAACAGCATCTCCCAAAGAGGGTGTTGAATGTGCACAAATATGTGCTTGTTTTTCACTAAGGGCACCTGCCAGAACCCTGCTGACACATCAAGTGTAAAAAAATATTTGGCATCAGTCATCTCCTCCAAAATTTCCTTGTAGATATTGGAAAATATTCTCTTTTATGTATTTATTTAATTCTGCAGGATATTTCCTGGTCCTCATAGCCACATCTACACTGGAAAAGTAAACATGCCATGGCATGTTCTCTAGCACTGAAGCCAACTGGAATGGATATGAACTGAGTCCATGCTAGTAAATTTGCTGTCCCTCAAAACAGTGACAAGTTAGTAGGGATGAACCTTGGAATGATTTAATCTAGTTATAGAAGCATGATTTGAAAGGACTAAATTGGAAGTCAGAATAGGTACTATCTAACTGCCTTATAGGAAGATGGAGGTGGCAAAAGCAAGAAGTGGTTAGGTGGTGGCAGGGGGAGAAAGAGGAGAATAAGGAAGATGTCCATCTAAGTGGCATCTTCTCCTCCCTGAGGGTGGAGGCAATCTGGGGCAGCCCAGATAGCCCCGAGCATGCTTGTCCTGTGCACTCGCGGAAGGCTGGCCAGCTCTGCTGAGTGAACACTCAACTCTGCTCTTCACCATGTTGGTCTGCGGTGCCCCACAGCAGAGCGCAGAGACCTGTGGAGGGGGACAGGCATCCTGAGGCAGAATGGTGGCACAGAGGGAATATTCTGCATGCAAAAAATAAGGTCACTTCTGTCCGTTCTTGCTTGCCCGGGGAGCCTGTGTGTTGGCTGGGTCTGCACCATTGCCTGGTCCCAGTGGTTTTGGGGAGGGGGAAGATGGAAACAGGATCAAACAGGCCATCGTGGGGACCTTGCACAGTAGCTACCAAAGGAGGTGGCATTTGCAGACTAGCTGCAGACTAGCAGGCGCTGGGACTGACCAGTCTCCCAGACTCACCCCTGAGTAGGCACTGGGCAGAACTTGGTTCCCTGGCTGGGAGTAGTATTGGGTTGGCAGTGCTGGAGCGAGCACAGGGTGGAGGTTGGGGAAGTGTTTCTGCAGGTGCCTGCCATGGCAGTGTCTTGCCTGACTCACAGAGGGATGCCACACGGGGTGACCACCACTGACTGTAGCTCTGCCTGGGATTTTGGGTTGTGTGGTGACCTCGGAGAAGGCTGGGTGCTCCTGGCTCTGTCAGCAGTTCCCAGTAGGCTTCCCTGATGAAACTCAGAGGGGTCATCAAATAGATAGGCAGTAGGTACCCTCAGGTTTACATAGTGACACCAGGGACAATACAGGACATAGACAATCTGCGTAATGAGCATATTTAACTGTTGCATTAGCCCTTGTATTTATTTATAACTAGGGGAACTTTCTTAGGGCCTGTCTTGTGATGCTTTTTCATCCTTATTTTATGACATAATGTCCTACAAGTTTTCCTTGATTTCTTAAGTATTTTGTCCCATGGTCTTTTGGTGAGACCAAGAATTTGGCATATTTTTGAGCCAATGAAAGTTTCACCAAAACATAACATATTGCATTTAGATTGTTTTAGCTAAAAAAGTCAAGGGTCCCGTTAATCACGGAACAACAACATTTGCAACGTTTTGCTCTTTTTATTTTATTTTATTTTATTTTATTTTATTTTATTTTATTTTATTTTATTTTATTTTATTTTATTTTATTTTATTTTATTTCAAAATGCATTCAAAACTAAAGTGTAAGCAAAACAATTTATGTTAGAACAGAATTTGTTTTCAAGTAGAATGTTTGATCTAAAACATTTGTTATAGTTTTTTTACAAAGTAACTTTGAATACTTTATGCAAGACTGATTAGAATGTGAATAGGCATTGATTTAAACATTAACTTGTTTCATTTTGTTTCTCATTTGTACCTCTTCTTGTCTAAATGCCTCTATACAGATATTTATATATATTGTTGGCAATCACCAAATAAGAATGTAAAACTACACGTTACCGAGTTATAGTTGTTATTTTAAATTGGCTACTTCTAGCAGTAATCACTTGAGAGTTAATAGTAGCTATTATATCTAGCTATATAATTATTTGGTATAGTCCCAAATGATGATGTTCTGTAAAACAGAACATCCAAGTGGCTGAAAGAACCGTAGTCCATGAAGGAGCACACACCAAGCCCATTTCATACAAGCACCCGAATCCTTACCTAAGACAAGACCCTGAAGCCCTCTTTATGCTCAGCTTAGGTTTTGCGACATCTAAAAATATTGTGGAGTCAGTTGTCAGCATTCTCTGAATGGTGGGGAAGGTGAGGCTCTTTCCAAGTGCACTGCACCGGTCCCAGATATGGGGTGGGAGCTCCTGTGTGCCAAGCATGGGGATGCTCCTGGACCATGGCCCCACTCAGGGCTGCCCGTGCGCTTTGCAGGAGCTGAGTCCTATCCCAGGAGCAGGTTCCTGGGGGATCACGCGTGGTCCCCCGGGAGACACCCACTGCAGAGGTGTTTAAGGTGAGGTATGCTGTGCAAGCTCTAGGGCTGGGAGCAGCAACCAGGAGCGATCTGATGGCAACAGGGTTTGTCCAGCATTAACCAGTGTGCCGGGCTGGGTCAGCGCATGGGCTGCCACACCTGAATCACACTCCGACATGGGCCAATGGGGTGCCCTGTCCCTCGCTCCTTTCCTTATGCCACGCTTCTGTTTTCTGTGCATGTTATTAACGAGGAGACATCATCTTTTTCTGAATGATGTTTGGAGCAATTTCAGCCTGGTTGGGTAAATGCATTCTTCATGGAGACCAAAGATTTCTCATTGAAATCCATATTTTTACCTAGTAAATCACAGATAATAGGTCTAATACTGAGCAACTATCACTACTGTCAGCTCTCCCTGACCCGGGGTAATGTGAAGCAGGAATTTAATCTTCCCCTGCAAGCGTGAGCTCCTCTTCAGCCCCGTTACTTCCACCGCTAGGCTTGGGAGCAGACTGCCGAGCTGCAGCGTGGTCTGTGGGTCTCAGTCTGGGTGTCTTGTGTAGCTGCCAGCATTCACTGACACTCTCTCCATAACCCTCAGCAACACATTCAGCTCTTCTGCTTTTCTAGGCCCTAGTTGCTTTGATGATTTAGTGTCCTTTTTGATTCTGGCCCCAGGCTTGGAAAAGCGAATGCTGCCAACCTGCTTGGAGCCTACAGGGTATTTTACAATTAATAGCATCCCTATTGTTTCCTCAAAGACCACTTGTTTTTTTTCAGCCTGAACTTATCTTTGCCATTGTTTCATTTCCTCTTTGTTTCCCCTAACAGCCTGTTTTGATTTAACTCTATGTGGTCAGGCATGACATAGATTAAACTGAGTTGTGTATAACATTTGAAAAGTGCATGAACAGTTGTCTTTATGTGGTTGCAGTTTGCACACTGATACTTGCTTTGCCCATCGCTCTTGCTGAATTGCCATCAGACCTGCACCTGCAGTTTGGTTCTAGCTGGAAACCTGCATATTTGTACCTCAAAGTGCCTGGCAGCAAGCAAAAAACTGTTAGTTAGTGCTTGGGCTGATATGGTTTACTTTTAGTGCTTTTTCTCGAAGGAAAATTGGCTTTGGTCTAAACGTTTTCTGGGAATGTCTGTTTTTTGCAGAGACTTTTATTGAAGTTTATTTTTGCTGGTTTTCACCACCATTACTGCTCACTTTCCAACCAATATTAATCATCCCAACAGAAAATACTGACCTCAGTTCTTGAAAGTGTACCCCCTTAGGTGTCTTCTTTACGAGCTACGAAAGTCTGCATGAAGTTGCCCAAACATATGTTTGTGTATTTAACATCTCTCAAAACCTGGCAGATGCTACCCGCTCTATCATGTTACAGTGCAGAGTTTTCAGGTGTAATTCCTACGTCTGGAAAACTTTCCCCCGCACAAAGTGTGGGCTTGCGGCAAGCTGATCCTTTGCTCGCATGACCTAGTGCTAATCTCTTGGCCCATGTCCATGAAGCCGACCAAATCGCAGAGCCCTTTCTCAGAGAGGTATTTATGCTGTTTCTTTAGTGAGGGATAATTAATAGGCTTTGGATTCCCACCAGCCACTTGAGTGAATGGACAGGACAGCAGGAAACAAGGATGAGTAACGCTGGAGTCAGAAGTTCTTAGAAAGAGAAGTCCTCTTCTGCTTCGACATTATTTTGGTTGCTTATCGCTTCTTGATGTACAAAAATTGGCTTCCAAGCTATGATGCTAATAAAGGGCTGCATTTTTTTGTGCCTCTAGCTCCCCTGGCTTTTCCTGAACTTCCACCAGGGATTAATTTGGCCCAAAGCATCCACTCACAACTTCTATGGTTGCGGGGGTAGGCAGGCTTTCTGGCATGTGCTATGCCGAGTCATTACAAATTCTGTCTCTGGGACACAGCTGTGCCGGGGCTGCTGCTCTCTCTCACAGACACTTCATGCAACCTCAGGCTGCTGACGCTGCTCGCAGCCTCCCTGCATTTCCACCTTGCCTTCTCTTGCTGGGCCAAAACACAGTTATCGCTCTGCTTTTCTCCCTGCCCTTCTTTGGCATCGGCAGCATGGATTGCCTGACACCCTTGTGCCCCGCGTGCAGGTGGTGGCCGGCGGTCATTCATTCTGCTGCATCATATGCATTTGGGGACATCCTGGAGGTTGCTTCTTGTAAAGCAGATGATGGAGTTTGAAGCAGCACTGGATGCCTGACTAACACTTCCAGGATCGCAGGTCTTCCTTTGACAGCACTAATATATGAGGGAGAACAGCATTCTAGTCTCACATGTCCAATTTCTGAAGCACTCCTTTTCTAATATAATTATTTTTATTGGGTAATCAAGATAAAAGAAAGATCTGATGGTTGTGACTAGAAATAAGCCAGAATTTGAGCAATTTATTCCCAGTGCTGGCAGTTCTAGATTATTTTTTTAAAACACCCAAAAATCCCAACACAAAAATGTTTACTGCTGTAGTAAAATCCAGTAATTCTTTAAGAAATAGACACCCTTCCAGATTCTATCAAAACCTATTTGCCATTGGGGGAGAAAGAGCAAGGGGATGATGAGAAAAAGGTATTGCAATACAGATACTGACTCTGCATTCAGAACTGGGGATAGAAGGGAATTAAATGAAACGAGTCCTTAATTTCCTTGGTCTGAGGGCTTACATTAACAAAACAAAAAAATCTGGCCAATTTTTTAAAAATTTGCAAGTCCTCAATTTTATGCTTTTTTAATTTTTTAACTTTCCCATCATGAAGCCAAATTTTTGTGGTAGAAGAAAGATTAGCATGTTTTCCACAGATTTCTTCAGACTTTATCAGTGTAGATACCTGGAATTTAGTCCTGAACGGCCATGATAACACCCTTTTGACCAAACTGTGGCTTGTGATCCTCCCTGAGCAGCGAGTGTTAGTCACAGTTCTATATTTGCATGTGAATTACACCAAACACAATTTAAGCTCCTGCTTTCCGAAGAGGTTATAGAAGAGAAGGATGTGGCAGTTTGTGAAGATCCCTAGTCCTTTCCAGGGCAGCTTTAGAGAGAGGTGGCAATCTTCCTTCAGCCAAGCCTTGTGTATATCACCCTGCTTGTTCCCAGTCTAAGTCACTAAGTGGTGGTGTCCTTGGTGGAGGCAGGACACTATTAAACCTTCTGTGGGGTCAGTAGGCTTTGCTACAAAACATCTTCTCTTAAATCTGAGCATGGGTTTAAAATTCCCATGCCAGCTGCCATCACTCGTACTTTTGCTTTGTCTTTTCACTTGACAGATCCTGACCTCATGTTTTCTCCTTGCAGCTTATATAGCTACAACACAACTAAAAGCCTAGCAGCCTTTGCTTTGTCATGTAGTTTTCACAGTACGTCTTGGTGTAAGAATCCCGGATGCTTCTCTGCAATGTATTTGCCCTACAACAGACTATTTCATTCTCTTTCCTTTTCTTCCATTTAAAAAAGCAGAAGGTCCATGCAGCCCCATGGTACCCCACGGTACCATGCACAGGTGCTGCCCACGCGCCATCCCCGGCATGCGGCGGCTGGTCACAGAGCAGCACATTCTGTTTTCCTCATTTCTGCTGCGCAGAGGTTCTTTGAACGCAGCCTGTGCCTCCAGAGTAAAACCTAAGATATGTCAGGCTAAGTTAATTTGTGGGCTAGACAAGCTTAACAGTATCCCTGTAAGGGTTTTGCACAGAATGTACCGGTGTCTGCAGACTTGGAAAGAGTTCGCTTTTCCAAGACAGGCGATGGGAGCCAACTTCAGATGTGAATCTGAGTTCTCCAATTCTGTAGGGAGTCTGAGTTGGTGTATTTTACACCTTCTTCCGCCTCCCCTCATCCCAAGAGTGCATTACACTGACCTAGCTTCCCTCAGATTCAGTTTTCATTTATGTTCACTGAGATGCACTCAGGCTCACATCCACCAGCCACAGTATAAATCCCCGGCTTTTTACATGGGCTCTGAACCTGGCTATCCAAAGCTGTGTTTAAGGAATTTAAGGAAGTCTTAAGTCAGTTAACCCCCCACAAAAGGGCTGAGAGAGAGGTGTGGAGCAAGAAGAACAGCTAATAGGAGAGCATAAGTTCAAACTTCTCCTTTTCTCTGCCTCCTAGCTCAGTTGCTCCTGACCCCTGGTGAGTGAATATTATTAGCTGGCCTAAGATATTAACCTAAGATACTCCTAAAAGTATTCTAAGTTTACATTTAAAATATGGAGCAGGGGAACATTCTGATGTATTTTTGGGACCCTGGTCCTGTGCTGACAAGCACCAAAGACCCCACCCGATCCAGAGCTGTGGAGGAGAGTTCAACGTGTGATCTCCTCCCACGATCTGAGCCAGGATGGGCATGGGTTACATATGGGCCCACAGCTTAGTCAGTGATTAAGCATTTATGTGTGCCATACTAATGTATGTATGCTAACGTGCATCTCATTATCAGCAATGTAATTGTCAATGCTTTTCTCATTATCAATGAGTATTATCATAAATTTAATTATCAACATATGTGCTATTGGTATCCTGAAGACCGGTATTTACCATTTCAGAAGAAACAAGAGATCTATCAAAGAGTAGATTTACAACTAAAAACTTAGCATATGTCATCAAGAATATATCTCAGTTCCTATCCAACAGTGATTAAACTTTGCGGCACCTTGGATATTTTGATTTAAATCACCTAATGATTATTATCATGTACTCTGAGTCATATTTGAATCATAGAATGGTTTAGGTTGGAAGAGACTTTAGAGATCATCGAGTTCCAACCCCCCTGCCATGGGCAGGGACACCTCCTGCTAGACCACGTTGCTCAAAGCCCCATCCAGCCTGGCCTTAAACACCTCCAGGGATGGGGCCTCCACAACTTCTCTGGGCAACCTGTTCCAATGTCTCACCATCCTCCCAGTAAAGAGTTTCTTCCTAATATCTAATCTGCCTAATACCTAATATCTAATCGAAATCTGCCCTCTTTCAGTTTAAAACCACTCCCCCTTGTCCTGTCACTACAGTCCCTGACATTTGCTCTATTTTCACAATTGTGCAATAATGTTGTCATGAATGGAGTGGAGAGTTTGTGTCTATGTACCCTCCTGGCAGATAGAGGCTTTACAGCATGGATAACACAAACTGCTCTGTATAGCTTTGAAATAACAAAGGCTTTGGTACTAAAGCTTTACTGCAAATGTTAGAGCTGTTTGCTGATGGTAACATTTGAAGGAAGCATCCTGCAAAAGCTGCACTTGCACTTTATTTGAGATATTGCACATCCAGTTTCAAACACTTAGCACTGTAGCTAGCATGTACCAAGGTTAGCCTTTTCCAGTATATAATGTCACTGTAGGATGTGCCTCATTGACTTAGCAAACACGTAGGTTAGCACATTGGAAGGTTCTGCATCTTTTGAGTTGTTCAGATTTAAGGGACACCCAAACCTAGAAATAAGTTCACTGCCAGGAAATGTTCTTTTGGCACATTCAGAAGCAAGGCTGGTAAGCCTGAACACAGATCCTCTATGGTGACTTTGCTGTCTGAGTATCTAACATGAAGGCATGCTGACACTGAAATCAGAAGTATGAAGCATTCTAGGTGCTCACATGCTGTACCTGCACCAGCTTTGAATGGCCATTTTGCAGAGCATAACTGTGGCAGCACGAGATTAATGTCTGAAAAGAAGGCTGGACAATGTGTTAAGAATAACCTCTTTTGGGGAAATTTGACATTTAGAAAAAAGGTACTTGGAAAGCTTCACCGTCAAAATTGTCAGTGAGATTGTTATGGTCGCATTTTCTTTGTTCACATTTTGACTTAACTGTTTTGATGAAAAGGATCTTAAACTTTTTAGGGAACTGTTGTTCAGGAACACTAGTGGGGATGATTTTGACAAAGTCCTCAGGGAGACTAAGAATTGTACATATCTTGTGGGGAGGAACAAGTTATTTGTCTGAAATAGTTTTCCCATCCACATCAAATTTGCTTGACTTTGGTGGTACTCTACACTACGATTACCTGTGGTGTTCTCACTCTCTGGCTGAATAACATGCTTCAGTTTCCTGAGCTGCTAAGCTGGCACTTTTCATCAGCACTAAATTCACATTGAAAAGAAAAGGAAATGAAGCCATTATACTTTAGTTAAGGAAATGTGCCAAGAATGAAAATTACATAGCCTTAATCCTTTCTCGTGACAAAGGGACAGTTTTCACAGGTTATGCATGATAAAAGTATCATTTTTCATTGGGTATTACTGTCAGAGAGCCATAGAAAAGATTTTGTAAAGGGTGTGATTTATTTATATAGTAGAAACAACATCTCTTTCCAAATATGAATTAAAGTCAAGGTTGTATGTGCTTGAATCTGGACAAGTTTCTCTTATATCATCTTCTTCCATTGCTTGCCAAAGTGGAAGAGACAGAAGGCCCCATGAAGAAAACATCTCTCAGCATCAGCCAAATTAGGGAACACATGCTTTGAAATGAGAGAAAGGTGATCTCTCAGGGTAGTTTATTCCATCAACAATTTCCAGCATTCTCGGGACATCTGTAAGTAGTGTAATCTCAATTTCCTTTTCCTCAGCACTTTATAAAATCGAACATATGTGAAGAGAGAAAGAGGAAAGATAACTGATCATGTTTAGGTGTGATTACACTACTGCTGTGACTTAACAATGAGTTAGAACAGGGCTCTGGAAATGACAAAGACAGTGAATTCTCTCTTTTTTCCTTGCTCTAATGACTATCTCCACAAAAGATCAAGGAAAAATACACTTTCTCTTAGAAAACAGCAGGCCTGCTTTTCTGGCTTTGAATAAAAAATGTTGAAATTCATAATTCAGCTATTTCTTTTTCACTTCGGGTTCTTTTTTGTTCCTTCTCTCCATACTCTTCTCTCTTAGTTAAATACAAAAGGAAGAACTACTCTGAAAACAAAGACATGACCAACAGTTTTACCTTTCTCTGCTGCTTTTAAATGTCAGAGGAAGGATTAATTTGACATTTAGACCAACATGGAAATCAGGTACACGTTCTGCCCAGCTTCATGGTCTGTGACAAGTCTTTTAAACTTCCCATGCTTCAATTCACTTCGCACAAAGGCTGCGTAGAGTACCCAGCCTGGACTACTCAACTGATATTTGTTTCATTCATCTCTGTGAAGCTCCAAGGAAAACTGTGAAGACCAGAGTATACAACTGTCATAGGCTGGTAGGTCCTTCTCCTAAGGTGGAGGAATGCTGTTCACAGGTGAGGAAGAAATGAGTTGCTAATATTGTGCTCATGTAAGAGACACTACCTAGTGGCATTTGCCCAAAGTACGCTTTTTAAACTCGGGTGCAGGGCAGCTTTGTCCCTACCACCAAGCTCTGATTGCACTGTTCCTGGTCACAGCCCTAAACCTGTCCTGGTGTGAGATGTTTTACTGTTCCTGAGGCTGGATCCCACCAGTGAAACTCAGATGGGTGGGCAGAAGGGACTGCCATCTCCTGCTTCCCTTTCCAACTCTGCCTTCTCATCACCCTTTTCCTATAGATATTGCCATGCCATTGGGTTTGCTGGTGGGGCCGCTTTGGTATGTTTTCTAACCTGTGTCTTTCCAAATCAGCCAGGCTACCTAAAATACTTTAAAGAGTAGTGTTTCCTAATCTGGATGAATCAGATGAGGCAGTGCTCTTGTGAGTAGATCAGCTGGCAGACTTGAGTGGGACAAGAGAGAGTAGATGGGAATCCTTTTACTCCCCATAATGGATTCTACTATAGATTTTGTTGGTTTGGTTTTTTTTTTCCCCCCAGAAACGGGATCTGGGGAAAGAAAAGCACACTGAAACAAGTAGTAGTTGGGTAGCTTCTGCAGAAGCAGGTAGGAAAACGAGCAGTTGTAATCTATAGACAAGAGGTCATTTACACCCAAAACGGCCAAAGGCATGACCAGAACAAGTTAATCTGTTTTGTATCATGTCCTGGCTCTAGCTGGTTAGCAGCATAGCATTCTTGGTCATTTCAGCTCCTGTTCTCTATTATCTTGGTAGCTGAAGGTTTTTCCCATGGAATTGAACTGCATTTCCCCACACAGTTATGGTAGATAACAACTTCTGGTCCCTGAGAAGACTGCTAACCAGAAATCAACATCAGAACAAACACAGCTGAGACGAGTTGCTTACTGACACAAGTCAATATATAGTCACTGCTAGCCTAAGTCAAATTCACATCAATGGCCTGGTGCATCAACTGTGAATCTATGAATACTCAAAAGTTTATCTGTTCCCATTTTCTGCTCACTGCAAAAATGAACAAACCTATGAAAATATAGAAACAAAGTTTGGATCCTGTACGAGATCCTGTATGTTTTTCACTCCCCCACATCACTTTTCTCCCTTTACAACAATATGGTGCCTCAGCTCCATATGGCAAATTGTATACAGATGACAGTAAATGGAGTTTAGTAGCTGTAGCCCTGGATGCCAGGTTCTTCCCTTGCAAGAGACCTTAATGAGCTATTGAAGGGCAAGAGAAGGCACAGAGCCTCAGTACAGCTGAGCCTGGGATTTCTGCCAGCAGTGGAAGCTGTAGTTAGTTGAAGGCTGCCCGATTTGTCCAGGCTTCATGAGCAACAACAGGTTGGGGTCAGACTCCAGAGACTCTGAAGCCCAAGGTGAATTGCTGGGGCTTGATGGTTTGTACTGTGGATGATTGGTTGATGCGCCCCTGAGAGGAGGCTCACACATCCAGCAAGAAATGGGTCAGAGACTCCCACACATCACTGAGCTATGCATCTTTGCAGGTCCTCTAATCTTTTGCATCTCTGCCAGCTTCCTATAGTTGAAGAAATGATGCACCAGATGTTTGAGCATCACTCACACTTAGGAGTAAACGCTCTCCCCCTGCCTGTTATCAAGCAGGAGTTCAATACTAGGGCTTGAGTCATAGGGACTCCAGTTCCTCCCAGCCTGTTTAAACAGCCGGTTCCAAACCTGCAGCCTGAGCAGCCCAGTCTGGTAGAATAGCAGTTTGGTCCTATCAGAGTGCCATGTCAGTCAGACATGTTCTGAGTGCATGCAGCAGTGCCATAAGATCTGCTCTTTTCTAACCGCTCTTAGATGAGAACCACAGTTAGAACTGTTTAGTATCATGAAAATTTAGATAAAAGTTTTTAAAATTTTCTTTTATTTCTTTATGTCTGTATTTTTTCTCTCTCTTCAGGGCTCAGAAATGGGTGAGCTCATTGGTCTTGACCTTTAGCTGCATCTGAAGATCTTGTGGTGGAGCACAGGACAAGAGAATGTGCAAAGGTTGCTTTATTCTTCTGTGATTCCTTGATCTTGAGCCGGTTGGGTGGTGGCCCTTTGTACAAGTTTGAGTGAATACTAGTCCAACGTGTGCCATATTCAAGGGATTTTCCAGAGTTCAAGGAAGTTGTATCCTACTCCTTTGAAAAGTGGGAAATTAATTGCTTTAAGTTGGTTCCTCGGTCACCAGATAGTGCCTGTTATGCCGTGAGGCAGTCCTCCTGTGAGCAGATGAGGCAGCTTTAACTTTGTTCTGCACTTGTCAGCTCCAGGCAACCGTAGTCTCCTGAAGAGAAGCATTTGGCTGAGGTGAGTGGTCAGCTCAGGAGTACTGATAGTTTTATCTGATCGATATTTGCAACCACTAAAAGGCAGAAGATGACCTGTGCAAAAATAGTTCAGTCAAGGCAGATGAGATGCCATCTAAATGGCTTTTCATCAAACATGTTATGTAAGATGAGCAAATAGATCAAACCGGTAGACTTTAGTAACAGCATTTTCCAGCTTTCAGTTGGTGCATCTTTGCTCTAACTCACAGGAGAAATATGTTCTCAGCTGGAATGTGCACGTATCCTTATCCTCTGTGGTACAGCTCATTCTCGTTTGGAGGCTTTCTTGCACAAACTGGGAATGGTCAGACTGAAAAGCTTCCAAGTGTGACACACTCCAGGTTTTTCTTGTGGTGTGTCACTCTCTTTTCTTCCTTTTTCATTGTACTGTCCGCTTTTTCTAATGCTTTAACTAAAAAGAAGAAAATAAAGGAGGAATTTTGTAATTTTGATAATGTCAGAACAAAATGTTTCACATTTTCAGAATTCCACTTTCCTCCCCCGGATGGTTTGGCTGAAACAATTTGCTGAATTCAATCCAAACTCCCAAATAGCTTCAGTCGTCCTGCATTTTTTGGCGAGCAAACTATTTGTCTAAAAATTTTTGTCCATGTCCTGGCTCTGAAATTTATCTTAAAGTTCTCATAAATGAGATTTAAAACAGAACAATTGCCACTGCCATATTTTGTGGGGAGAAAAAATACTGTCCACCTGTGGTTGTAAGCATCGTGGAGCAGGGACTCCAAAAGCTTTGAAGTTAAAGATGATACCTCAGTCAAACACAACATAATTAATTACAGGTTCCGAACTTATGTGCTCTTGAATTTTCACTGACTTCTATCCTCACATCCTCCTAAGTTGTGGCATTGTGCTTCTGCTGAATAAGTGCTGTTTTCCATCTCAGAGGAGACTCACTGAATTTTTGTTATACATCCTGTCTCTAGGTTGTGCAATATGTAATTAAATAATGCTTTTCAGGTGGTTTGGTAAAAGACAACAGAGAAATTCAAATTGTTCTCAGGAAGTTTATTACTTTGTGTTCATGATATACTAACTCTGTAGACTTGACTTGCATAAGTAATTTTGCTTTTTGTAACATCTCTAACTAATCACAGTTGCAGTATGACAGATCCAAATTGGACAGATGTTTCTTAAAAATAAAATGTCCAAAGGCAATAGTGTTGAAGTTGCCAATGAAAAAACAAAGACATCTGTACTTTTTAACTAAATTTGAAAGGTTCTTTATTCCTTCTCCTATGTTTCTGTAATTTTAGGTCACGTTAGAATCAGTCTGTGTTACTGATTTGTGAAGTCTATTGTCTAGTGATGTCAAAAACTGAAAATGAAATCTATTTAATTTGGTATCACTCTGTGAACTTCACTGCGCTTTCCAAATATTTCTTCCTTTCTTCTTGGGGCGACAATCTCTCATGGACTGTTAGACCAGCAAATGCATATTTCATGCACTTTCATGTGTCTATCAACTTAAAGCACAATTCCTGTAAATGTCTCTGTCTCTTTCTTTTCTAACACTGGTGTTCATATTAAAAAGATTGATTTGTGATAGCCATGCTAATCCAGTCTCTGCATCTTAGGGAGATTTTATGACACGGCATTTCTGCATCACATTGCTTGCTTGTTAGTTTATGGGTAGTGATGGTATTTTTCTGAGCAATAGATCTGATGAAATCCTAAGCGTGGTGTTGTGATCATTTTTAACATTTTAAAAAAGTACAGGCAAGAGCCATATTACCAAACAGGATCAGGTTGTCTTCTACTTTCCCTTCTTCCACCCTGCAATCAGGCTGATGTGCTGGAAAATTCAAGTGATTGGTAAGTGTGATAAAAAAGCCTAAGAACAAGACTGGAGTGGGAGAGGAAAAAAAAATAAAACAACCAAGGGAATGTTTGTCCCACTCTGTATATGCTTAATTTATTTTGGGAGGTATTTCACTGAAATCAGAGTTGCAAGCTGTCACCCCTACAGAAAAGATCATTACCTTCCAGGATAAGAAAGACAGCCAGGGGGCTGCAATATACTGTTCTACTGCAATATAAAACATAAATTCCATTTAATAGATGTATATTTTTCTCTATCTCAGCTTTTCAGTCCAGAAAGCACATCTGGTTTTTGTACCCATTCTAAAAAGGCTAAGCTGAAGCCTATGTCCAGATTTCCCAATAAGCTGGAAAATGGATGCACCATTTTTCAGTGGTAGTCTAGCACTTTTTGATTGTCATTTTTTAAAACAACAGGTATTTTGTTTTCATGTGAACATGATGCATTTTTGTTTTTCAGAGTCTGCCTTCCAGTTGTGCAAAGTCTGTGATTCTGGACACACGTTGGCAGAGGAGCGGGTGTCCTTGCCAACAGGAGCCATTGGCTGCAGAACTGAATTTGTTTTCCTTCTCAAAGCTTCAGATAAATTATCTACATATTCAAATATACAACAGGGTTTCAAACTATGACACTAAGATACATAGTACACTAGGATTTCAGTCATAATTAATTGTTTAAACGATAACGTACTATTATCATTCTTTTTTAACAAATCTTTAGGGATTGTCTATCAAATTATTAGGAATTCTATGAAGTCCAAGAATGGAAACAATGCTAGAATGCTGCCTTCAAAAAACATTAATGGGGTTGGACACTTAAATTAGTTTTATTTAATGAAGATTTACGTATTCATTTTCCGTTTGAATATTGTCATTAAGATAGATTTAAAGCCTCATTTGGATGATTTTGTATATTGTATTATCAAATTACTGTTATAAGTAAATGAGGCTTTATAAAGACAATACTTATTAGTTCATGACTACATTTTGAATGATGGTCTAATGTTTAATAACCTTTTATTGCTAATTAATCTAGCATGAAAATGGGAAGTAAGAAAACATCTTAGAGCAGTTATTGACCTGTTCATCAGCTACAAGAAAAACCTGAGGAAATTAAAGTGAATTTAATAGGTGCCACCCCACACTGAAGGCCCCGTGGGTCATGACCTTGTTGGTAGAACATCATTGGCCGTTGCAACAGTCACTGTAAGAGGAACCAAACTGAATTGGGTCCTGCCAACAAGGAGGGGCAGGAATCTGAATTTTCCTTTTTCTCTCCCCAAGTACACTATTCAAAGCAATTTCATTCCCTCAAATAAGAAAGGTGACTTTAGTCAGAATTGTCTCTATGCATCATACCTCTTCCTCAGTGGGATAACATCTTTAATTCCACTGAAGTTACTCTGCATCTATATTTATGTAATGAAAGGAGCCTTCAGCAGTTCAAAGTATAGTAAATGCTGCTCATTTCGTAGTCTGTCTTCCTAAACTGTATAATTTGAGACACACAGAGAAGGGCAGAAATGGAAGTGGAGGAGGCATTAAAAGAAAAAAAAAACACTAATAAATTATTTATATAGCTGCATATCCAGGTTATATATATATGTACACACACATATATACATGTATATTTATTTGTATATGCATACATACACACACACATATAACCTTTTTCTACTAAAGTTAATAGTCAGTGATTTAGCTTCAGTGCCCAATCACTGGTGAAAGTCCTGTCTATAATTAAGGGTAAGATTACATCTTCTTCCAACTTTTACCAGAGCTTAACAGGGGGAGGGATTCAGGCTTAGGGTTTTAGTTTAGCTAGTGCAGCTCTGTGCACAGAGACCATTTGTTAGATTTTAACCTAGATTCCAACTCCCCAAATAGCCAGGGTCCTGACCTGAAATTGTGGCTTAGGCTCGACTTGAATTGCTTCATCGCAAAAATGCTAATATAACATTCAGCAAAGAACTATTTTCAGGTAATATCAGCACTATGCACCAAACATGCTTCTTTCTTTGGCTACATCACAATTCTTTGCTTTGTTTCCCATGACACTTTTTGTTGTTATTGCGCAAGGTTTTCCAAAGAGTTAAATGGTACTATGTTTACTTGAGACCGATAGAAAAGTTCTTTCAGGGCTCAAAAAGCATTTTTGTATTTCTAAAGAAGCTTTCAAAATATGATGGCCAAAATATTTGAAATATGTGTCCCTGTGGTGATGTCATCCTCAAGGGAAACATACTTCTGATATGAAGTATTCCCATTAGGAATCTTGGAGATCTTACATCTGTATTCTTAACCTCAAGAGGTTATCAAATGATAATAGTTAATTGTAAAATGGGTTGTCATCTAATGGAGTGCTGGCAGGCATGTTGGCCGGTAGTTATAGGTCATTGCACAAATATTTTAGAGGAAGTGAAGGCTTCACTTGGCCTTAACAATCAGACATCTTAGACAAATAGTCATGAAGTGAATAATGTTCAGATTCAGGCAGAACCAGAGCCTTGCTGTTCATTTGGGGGAGCACAGCCATGCACACACACCAGAGGGGCAGAAAAGCCCAGTGGCTTTTTTTCTGGTGGCAGACATCTGGGATTGAAGCCTGCAATGTTATTCCTGAGTTAGCAGTGAGACCCCAGCTGCTCAGCACTGGGTACATTACATTGTCATCTTGACCATCAGACTCATCATCTTTAGGAAACACTGTCTCTCCTGTGCAAGGATTTGGGAAGTAGCAGTCTGCAGAAGGAGCCCTGTGAGTGGGGAAGCCCAGCGCAGAGAGCACCCTGAAGCCGTCCACCTTGAAAAGGCTGAAGAGGAGAGCCCATGGGTGCACCTCTTTCTCTTCCTCCCTCGGCTGAGAAAATCTGATGCTGCTGGGCCAGCTTTGCTCCCCTTGGGAGGCACCTTCTTGTTTCTCCACAGCAGTGACAGCGACAGGATCTCCTGTGCCGGGGAGGCAGCATCTCCTCCTGTGTTGCGGCCCTGGCACCAAGATGCTGCGGTACCCGCCTTAGGAGGCAGCTGGTGATAAAGCTCTGGAGAGAAGTGTTTCGAGTGTTGACTTTCATCAGGAGTAGTCTCCGGTGGCTGAACCTCTCCTGCTCCTTCAGCCTGTGGTGGGGAGCACGCCATCTCGGCACATGTTTTTCTCCTGCCACTGTTAGCAGAGGGGCAGCAGCAGGTGCTGTAACTGAGTTAGCCACCAGCAAGGCTTGAGCACGGAGGGTCCCTCGAGAAAGTTAATCCAAATTAACCAGAGGTGCAAAGCGGATTTACCAGCTGTAATAAAGCATTCATCTTCAGATTTAGCTTAACTCCATTACGAGTGGAATTAAGCTATGCTGAAATCAGGTCACTTTAATTCTGAATAATAACATGCGCACAAGAGTTTGATGGGGTGTAACTAATCCGTTTAAAGCTAATTCAGATTCCAGCTTTGTCCCCCTGCAGACACAGCTATGCTGTATCTCACAGGGTTACTTCAGCAGCAGAGCTGGCTGCAGAGAGTTGGTTCCTGCCCCGATACAGCCCCTGCTTCCCCTGTGCAACTTAGTGCAGATGGAGGAACTGTGAGTTTGGGACCGAAGCTGGCCCTAAATGCTGTTTTTCTGACAAAGCAGATAGGAGCGCTCAGGCCTGCCAGTGGCACTGTCCTCAAGCAATGCGAAGCACCACGCAACACGATACAGCTGTGCTGGAAGAATGCAAGCCCACGCTGTGCAGAGGCTGCGGGCTTGGCTGCAAAGCCCGCTCCTTCCCCACTCGCTGGGGCCGATGATGGCCCCAGTGTGAACAGGATCCCTGCGACGGCACCAGAAGTCGGATTCCTGTGATGAGTTGCTTAGCAGAGATATCAAAACGGCTGTGATTTCCACGCAGTGCCAGCAGCTGACTGTGGTTCAAGGCAGAGGGGTTTGTGCGGAGGAATTCAGTGCCACCCAAGCTGGCTCCGTGGAGGAGACCATGACTGCTCTGGCTCCTGCCATTTGCGCAGCGTAGAGCTGTGATCCTAAAGTGGCAGGGAAGTTCAGCCTGGTCCCTGGTCAGAAATTCACAGTGAGCTCCTTTGGCATTTGCTTAGTCCTTCTTCAGCCCTAATCACAATTTTAAGGTGCAAGAATTGCATGGTAGATGAGGCCTATGATCTGCAGTGCAGTGTTTGGACTGCTGTGTGTGCGTCCTTCACTGGCAGGCACGTCTTGGGGCTGACTGGGCAGAGCAAGACTCACCCTTCTAGTTCTCATCTCTTTCCCTGGAGGATGGTCCATGCCCGATCCATTTGCAGCACAGTGCCATGGCCTCTCTCCAGCTCCACGAGATCCAGCTGGGATGCCTACACTGCTGTGTGTCACACATGACAACAGCTGCCACAGCAAGCTGTCAAGAAAGACCTCCGCATTGTAAGAACTCCTGCTTGGCAGCACACCCCCTGGGCAGCTCAGCACCATGGTCCCTCCTCGCCTTGTGCTCTGCCTGCCCCAGACCTGCATGGCAGTAAGTATGGGAAAGGAGCCGTCCCTATCCCAACTTTGTGCCAAACCTCTCCATCAAACCTGAGGTAACTGAGCAGTGGAGTTTGGAGACCAAACTAGCCCCGTTTGAAGCAGCTTTCTCAGCTGAAATCTGTTCATCTGCCAGACAGATAGACGTCAATGCCTTCTCTGCATCAGCAGCACATAGTGTTCAAGGCACTTCTCTGTCCTTGCTGTGCAAGCCGTGTTGGAAGATGTTCCTGGTGTCCTCAGCAATCTCTCCTGTACTCCTGGAGAGGGAGAAAAGGGGTCACTGTGGAAGCAAGAAGCTTTATCTTGGGCTTTTTTTTTCCCAGTTCTGGGGATAAGCTAATGAATTATACAACTTTCTAACCGGCAGGTATTGTACAGATATCTTAGCTCCTGCTCTCCAGAGAAAGGAACACACATAAGGGTTTAAGAGATTGGATCTTAACCTCAGAATGTTAAACCTTGTGTTGCTGCCTTAGCAAGAGCTCATTTCAATAGACAGAATCAAGAAGAAAACATGAGCATTTCTTACTTCACCTACATCAGTATATTGCATGTAAAAATAAAAAGGCAGAAAATATGCTGGTGGTGGGTTTCTAGAAAGTTTCTTCATATGGATCGAAAAGAACAGACTTTCAAAATCTTAACTGTAAGGAAATTTCCCCATTCTTCTTCACTTCTGAGATGCAGACATGGTTTTTTCACCCTATTGAACAGACACTCTGATACTCATCAACAACATACAGAGACTTACCCATGTGGATTGAGCCGGGAGCCTTAAATAAATCAATGTACATTTTTTTTTACATTGTAGATTCTAAAAAACAGCAAAACTTTGAGTTGTCAAGATGACTAAGACATATCTGAGGCTGATGCATGCAAAAAAACATGTAATGACTCAAGCTTGGGCTTTTTATATCCATTAGGAATAGCTAAAATATGCCTCAGAATCAGATGCCATAAATCTCTGCTGGAAGAAGGCCACAGAAATCACAGGTGAGTAATTTCTCTAGTTCTGCACTGCCATGGATGCTGAAACATCCATGCGGGTAGCCAAACTGACATGAGAAATCGACACTCACATTCTCCCAGGCATGATCACCCACAAGATCAGAGCTCAGTCTGTCTGACACAACCAGAGTAGACAAGATATGCCTTCCTTTCTCCCATGTGAGCTATGAAAGATGAAGGAAGTCTCCCCTTATTGGGCATTTCATTTATCTATGCAATGTGTACAGCTAAAAATAAGTAATATTGCTAATTGTTGTCATCCCAGATACAATCAGTTAATTCTTATGATAGTCGCATCAATAACACCATTGGAAAATCTACTTAGGTTGTTATCTCAGAGTGGGGAAAAGAAAAGAATAATGATGAACAGTCAAAAAAATGTGAGACTTTGTCATGAATTATGTCATTAAAGATGCCTTGTGTATGCCACTAAGGGAGACCTTCAGAATCTAATGAGTTCGCCACAAGGTTGTCCAGCCTTTCAAAGGCTGGGAGATTAGGTGCCAGGTTTCAGTCACGGCAGCCCGTGCTTTAAATACCAGGTGGCAGAGAGCATGTGAGGAGCTGTTTGGCTCTTGGATCTGTATGTTGCACTGATTTTGCTCTCTGTTACTCCCAGTCCCAGACAGGGTAAACAAAAAAGACAGTGGGCTGGGCAGAGCTGCCTCGTATGCCAGACTGCATTTGATGGCCACCAACAGGGCTTTTCTGACCTAGATAGTATGTAGAATGTATTTTCTTGATATAGAAAAGCAATTTAGACAAGATGAAAGCACCTTTGAAAAGCATAAAATGATCAGGTCAAATTTCTGTATCTGGTAAGTAATAAAAAATTGAAAAGTATGTATTTTGTAGTCATATTCAATAAAACACTGAAATGGTCTGGACTTCTGTCCTAGAGGTTAAGAATCATTCACATAGAACTTGACTGGTGTCATCACTATTACTTTCCAGAGGAAACTCTAGAAACCTATGTTCTTTAAAGCCATGTTCTGTTTTAAAATTATATTTACTTTTTTGTTTGTTTGTTTCTTTTATGCAGCAAAACAACCTGCAAGTTGTATGTTAGGGGGTTTTCTTCTTCTACACATACATATTATGAAAATAATGAGTAAAAGTCTGGCATTGTCTGGCTCTTTGGAGAATCACTGGAAGGTACAAGGAGTCTTTACTGTGACTTGTAATAGTTAAAATGGTTTGATTCTTAGGTTTTCAGTAAAGTCTTCTCTTCAAGATGTTAAAATTGAAGATAAATGGGAGTTGAAACACTATAAAAACATTATAATTAGCTTAAAAGTCTTGTCTTGCAAAAAACTCTGCAATGGCAGGACCACTTTACTAATCCCCCAGTAACTGCATCTTCTAGCCTGGTTGGAAAATGAACACCTAATATTAAACAACAACAACAACAAAGAAGGATTTCTGTAAAAATCTGAACCAAACTAAACCAAAAATCTCAAGACCTTACAAATAAAATGGAAGGAAACAAGAAATGAGCAGGAGTTCCTTTTCTCATCTTTAACTCACTAGTACGGACATACTCGTGTTTTGGAAAAGGGCCGTTATTATGTCCAGATTGATTTGTACCTCTCTAGTTGCAATTTTTGTGATAGGTTAGAAGTGATAGAATTTGGTTCACCTCCCTCTTCAGTTCAGATGTTACTGCCCCCATCTCACTCTCACCTATTCAGAGAAGGAATGTCATGTACAGCGTGCTATTATTTTTTGTTCAAGTGAAAGGACATGTTATTTATAAAACATACTCACTTTTCCACACCTAAAGGGCAAAACTGAGCCTTTTGACTTTCCACCTCTCCAGATGTGAAATTCCAGATCAGACACCAACCTAGAACAACCTTTTTTATGGGCCATCTCTTCACCTCTCTTCCATTCCTTTTTGCTGCCAATAAATTGCATGAAAAGCAGTTCTGGCTGTCTGAGGACTCTGTCTCAAAACGAGTGTAGCAAGTCTTGAGTGGCCTTTCACTTCTTAGTGTTTCTTGGTATAGAAAGATTTAGCATCAATAAAGAAAAATAAGAAAAATAAAGAGATAATTTTTTTTTCCAATTTATAGGGCAGTCTGATAAAGGAACAAGTCAAACCTGATCACAGCCTCCCCACCCCATTAGAAGAAATCAGGTCCAATTTACCCAAGGTTTCTAATTTGAGATTGGGAATAACTCTACTTATGCCTCAAGCATTTTTACGATGTTGAAAGTCTTATTCTATCACCCTGCCCATGTTTTGTTGTCTGGCAGTATAAGTCAGTCATTCTACTACCAAAATCCCCTTGGTCATCTGTAGACATCCTCCAGTGACTCCTTCATGTTGTGACCAGCTTCAGCGCTGTTAGAAATATACACAGGTTCTACATTCTAACACCAGAAATAACATGTTGGTAGGTACAAAATAGCCAACCGAATCACCTAATTTTTGTTAGTTCTTTGAAGGACATAATTAACTTCTTTCCCCTAGTTCATTTAGGTTCTTCCTCACAGATTTGCATCGTCTTTGAGATCAGGAAAAATGAAATGAATTAATATTTTCGAAAATCATGTGGGTTGACCATATTTACTTTTGTTCACCTTCCTTTCCCTTATGCTTCCTCTGTGGTGGTACATGCCCTTATTCAGTAGGCAGGCACTTTAGGACAGTAATGTGATGTGTTCTGCAAACTCTCTAGAAAGGGGTGTCTCTGCATAAAACCAGCAAATGATACTTAAGGGCACCAGAATCTCCTACTATCACTGACCTTGGTACCTTCACTCTGAAGTATCTTGCTCTGTGGTGATTCCCATTGATTTCAGCTAAGAGAAGACAGTTACTTTTGATCATTGAGGACAGTGGAAACTCCACATTTTCCACCTTTTAAAGAAACGTCTCAACATCTCTGGTGGAGCAGGCTCGCATGACTACAGTGCTACAATAGATACAGGGTCTTCAAGAGAGACAGGGAAGATGAGGGTGGCTTGTCGTCTATGTGAAGGAGCAGTCTTAATGTATGGTGCTCTTGTAGGGGATGGATGGCAGGCTGGGTGAGAGCTTGTGTGTCAGGGTCAAAGGAGAGGTCAGTGAGGATGGCATTGTGGTAGGATTGTGTTGCAGACCACATGAACAGGGTGAGGAAGTGGCTGAAGCCTTCTTTAAACAACTCAAGAAAGTCCTTGGATCAGAGACCCTGGGTTTTATGGGATATTTCAACCTCCTGACGTTTTCTGGAAGAGCAACAATGTGGGATGCGAACAGTCAAAGAGGTTTCTGAATGCAGTCAGGGATAGCTTCTTGGTGGTGGTATTCAATGAGCCAACCAGGGATGATGCAAAGTTAGATCTGCTATTATAGACAAGGAAGAAATGGTTGGAACTGTGAGACTCAGTGGCAACTACTATTTTAGTACCCAAGAAATAGTGAAGCTGAAGATCCTGAGGGGAGGGAGGAGGGAAAATAGCTGGGTACAGACGTTGGGCTGCAGGCAACCAGGCTTTGGTTCATTCAGAAAATGGGTAGATGGGATCCCATGGGAGGAGCTCAGAAGGTACAGAGCTCGGGAAACCTGGCGGCGACAAGAGACAACAGAATCACGTTTTCAATAAAATTGAAATAAATGAGTTTCCAGTGGGGTATAAGGAGAAACTTCTTCCCACGAGGACAATCGAGCAGTGGAACAAGTTGTTCAGAGAGGCTGTACAATCTCTATCCTTGGAGGTTTTCAAGACCTGACTGAATAAAGCCCTGAGCAACCTGGGTTGACCTGAGAGATGACCATGCTTGGACTAACAGGTTGGGTTAAAAGCCCCACGAGGTCCCTTCACACCTGGATTATCTTGTAATGCTACAAACATGGTAGCAGTCTGGTAGAATCAGTTGGCTGTGAGGAGATCCAACACCAAAAACATCAGCTCTGTTCACACTGACTCCAAATATTCGTCTTGGTCCAGCTTTCTGGCAGAATAGTGGTACACAAATAATTCACTTTGAAAGATGACATGTAAATCTTAAAAACAAAGAAAGTGGTAGGAAATAATTGGTTGGATCTATCTTCCATTATGGAGATTACAAGTGAAATTCAGCAGTTGATTGATGGGTAGATACTATGGCCACTAGATTCTTCTCCCAGTGGCTGTGGAAGGGAGTTTATATACACTGCTCCAGGACAAGGTGAACCAGCTATCAGGGAGAAAATGATTTCTGTCTTTCAGAGTGTTGGGTGTTCATACACCAGACTATTACTGTTAGTTTAGCAAGTGAGTGCATTATAAACCCACAAGCAATGGTCAGGCAGGTTGAGTGTTTCAGTTCCAGACCATCTCGCCACCGCGTTTTCATGTGTGGAGATTTTCAGATCTTACAGTGACTCACCACCTGTAAAAGCAGACAACCTAATGGAAAAAAAGAGCAACCCTTAAAATGTTGTTTTTCTCCACAGCTCTGTGGCGTAAAGAAATTTATAAAAATACTTGAAGCAAGACTTGCTTTTTTGTACTGTTAACTCTTTCTTGTGCCATCACAAAGCCATTGTTAAAGCACAACTGGAGATAAACTTAAGAAATTTGGCATGTTTTTTTTCCAAACTTCATACCAGCAAGGTAACAGCCAGTATTCCCGACTTGTTTGCTGAAGAGTTACATCGTCAGTGAATTCAGCACCATCAGTGAAGCAGGGACAAATGATCCCTGAGCACTCTGAGCTTAGACGAAGGCTGAGGTTAGGAGTTTCCAGATTTAAATTTGGTTGTTGGACACCCCCATCCTGGAGTTCTAGGGGGACTGGTGTCCAGCAGCAAGGGCCTAACAAGTGGAGAGGAAAGAATTTTGAAAAGAAGGGAAAGAGATTCTGAAAACCAAGGTTTCTTAGGTGTGTTTCAACAGTGTGCAAGGCTTTAGAGAAAAACTTGAAAAGAGGAATAAGAAAAGATGGCGTAAACAAAAAGTAGAATAAAGAGAGTGGATCAAATCAGACTTAAGGTGATACCTTTTTCTGTGACCTAATGCATATCCAGACCAAGGAAAATGCACGTGATATGCTTAGTTTCTGCCCCAAAACCATTAGGATGGAGATTCTTTTTTTTTGTACGAACGTGTACAATTTTTGTGCTACAACTGTAAAAATTCTTTAAGCAGAGAAGGTAATTGCCAGTGGTATTAAAACTGGCTGGGAAGAGGTTATTGACAGAGTACATGAAGGGTATTTTTTTAGTGATCTTGCAAAATGTTTACATGAGTTGCTTTGATGCACAGAGAAATAAGTGTATTAATGACAGTTGCTGTTGATATCAAGCATCATCAGCTCAGAGGTCTGCAGTAACAGCACGAGGTTAAAATAACACAGTTCTTGTGGCAAAACCATGCTTTTATGTACAAAGTACAAGAATTTTCTGGTGTGTTAGGAGTTCATTACTGTGAAATGACAGAAGAGAAGGAAGATCAGGGGGTACTGGTCTGCTACAGGGTATCTGTGAGCCCTGAGAATGATACACGTGGAAAACGCTTATTTGATCTTAGGAGGGGCCAGGTATTTTCAGCAGTGGGTGGGAAGGGGCAATGCTCATCGCAAAGCTTCCTGAAAAGACTGTGCACAAGTCCTCTTGAGCCAGAAGGGCTGGGATGGCTGGAGGAGCGAGTGCTGCTTGTGTGAGATGAGATTTGGGCAGTTCAACCTCCTTAGCTCAGCAGAATGAAGAGTGAGAAGGGATATAACTCATCCATAGAAATATGTCACAGGAACATCAGAGAGGGAAACACTGTATTGGAGGACACTGTTAATGCAAGAACAAGGTGGGATACTCTGCATGCATATAAATATTGGGTGGAAATGAGAAGAGATTTCTCTGTAACAGGGATATTTTGGAACAGACATCCAAGTAGAGTAACAGAGGCACATGGCTGGTCTAGTTTTATGTTTCATAAAATGTGCTTTTCAATCGGTGTTATGTGCTCAGGTTAGAGACATACACAGATTAAGGGCTTTACAGAGATAATTGTGTGTGGTGGATGCTTATTATAGCAGCCTTTCTGACTAGTTATGTCCCTTTCTGTCCCCTCTTATTTTAAATCATTTAGAGCAGTGATATGGAGGTTATTCTCCCAGATTTCAAGTCAATGACCTGGCTGGCCTTGGATGGTCCGTGCACATCACAGCCAACCAACCACCTAGGCAGGGCCTGATTTTTTTCCAGCTGAAGCTTGTGGTAACATTTTCACAGTGACATATGAGAGCTGGTGAGGTGATGAGAAAAATCTATAAGGCTTTGTACCAGAAAAGTATGAGTTTATCCTGTAAGTCAGTACCAGTTTCTCATTTAGTAACATGCAAGCATAAGGAACTTCCTATGAGGTTTTGTTTTTTGTTGATGTGTGATTTTGTTTTGATCTCATTTTAAATATCTTCTGGAGAATTTTACAGTGAATTACAGAATTGAACAGCGAAAAGGAAAAAAAATATCTTAACCTCAGAATCAGGGAGAGTGAAAAATGAGATCTAGGGATCAGAAAACAAGGCTGACTGTCTTTTACAAAATACTGAAGACTTTGTGAAAATGCACAGAAAGCTCTCACAACTTTCCACTGTCTGAACTATCAACTTAAACTTCACTCATAGCTAGGCTCTGATTTCTCCAGATAATTAAGTTAACTGATTTCCCAAAAGAGATCAACCAGCCCTAGGGAATGTGTAAGGCTCTCAGTGTTTCTAAAACATTTTTAAAAATTGAAACTATTTTAAAATCCATCCACTTCATTTAAGTACCCACACAGTATTATGACTGTTTAGCAAATCTAGCTCCAGCTGTGCTATTAATACCCTTTGCATCTGATTCTTCATAGTATCAGAGGGCACTGCAATAAACTGCTCATGTAAAAAATCTTGGTTTGGGTAAGGTATAAATTCCATCTGGGTTCCACGTCACAAAAAAAATGTGTATAATTTTATGATTCCGATCTCTTCTGATCCAATGTTACCTACCGCTGTGTGCCGTCCAAGTGCGTGCTGTTGAGTTATGGCACTCTGTTACTGACGTTGGTCCAGGATTCCAGTTCAGCTATAAATTAGTCATCGGCAGAGAGTCATTATGTTGAAATAATCCTGCAAGCATTCACCCTGTAACATCACTGGGAAATAAAAGTGTTTGCTGAAAGTCAATCTCCACTTAAAAATTTATAGTATAATTTCACTTTTTATACTCCTGTCAAATTTGTGGATTATTAATTTTTCTACGTTCAAATGAATCTCTGCTGAGGCTAAAGCTGGTAAAATTTAATGCAATGGGTGCCTGACAGCAAATATTAACAGTAGCTAGGAAGCAGGAATAATTTGTTAGGAGTGAATCCATGTCAAAGTCACAGATTTCCCCTGGAGAAACACAGCCTTTATATCAGCTATATATTTTTATTACACCCAATTTCAGTTTTCTTGTTAAAAGAAGGTCTCCTTAAGCCCTTGCATTTCTCCTGCTCCATTCCCCATGGTTCACAAGTACAATAGTGAATGTAAGCTACAATAAAAAGGTCATTTTCTTCTTTCAGCAACAGTAACACAAGTGGCTGCATTTCCTGATTCTGGATTAAGTTCAAGATTTCAAATACGACTAGGCTCGTTTCTGATTAGAAAGTTTGATATTTATCACAGACTTTCCTGTCTTCCATATCCAGTGTGAGTGAGATTGTAAAAAGGTAAACTGAAAGGAACCATTCTTTTATTCTGCAATTAACCCCATCTGAGTAAATAATACGGTGTTGTGCACTTGAGCCTTCGCTGTTATGCACTGAATTCAGAATTCAAAACGGCTTCAAAGCCGCGTTCGTGAAATGATGACAAGATGCTGCAGAAACAGCTTTTCATGTGGAATATAATGCAAGTATTGTGTTACACAGTACAGTAACAAATAGAGTATAGTTGTAATGATATAGCAGATAAAGTGTCTGGAAGTACTTACCTGAGGGAAACTCAATCTTATTTTACTTCAGGGCCTGAGGCTTATAAACACAGTGTATGGTCTTGAAACTTAAATATTAGAGGAATCATTTTATTGGAGGGGAGGAGAAGGTAATGTTTCTTATTACAGGCAAATAAAATCTTTGTGCCCAAATACAAGGCAGAAATAGTCCAAATTCCTTCAGACAGTGTCTCAGCTTGACTTTTTTTTTTTCTGCAAGAAGCTCACAAAGTCTAAGAGAAGTAAAATAATGCCAATAGCAATCCTGGCAGGAGAACAGCATGGATGGGCATGGGATGCAGTGGAAAGCCACGCAGTGAGGGCTGGATTGTACTGTCTGCCGCGGGGGGCATGGAGACAGCTGGGGGTGGAAAATGGGGTCCTGCCCATGGTGAGATCTCTAGGTCCCTCCTGTGCATCCTGCACCGGAGCCACAGCACCTGTGGACATACCCTCATGGCTTTAAACAACTTATGTGGAGGTACCCCCATGGCTTTAAATAACCTACTTCAGGGTGTGAGGGCAGCTTAAACACAACAGAGAGCAGCAGGAGCAGGCAAGTATGTCTATTATAGTAAATAAAGCAGGACCCGGGTACAGACTCACAATTGCATGAATTATTTAATTCTTTACATGTATAATGGCCTGGCTTTTGGCCTGTTCTGTCCAGTCTTGTCCTGGGCATCATCGGGGTGTGGGTCAAGGCTAATGTACACCAGCGACTGCTGCTGAGAGGTGCTCTGGGCATGGCCATTCTGCTCAGGGTGTGAGACAGACCGCCCATGTGGATGTGAGCAAAGATCACACAGGTCCTTGCCCATCAACCATAGAAACCTCACCAGTTTGATTTATTTAATACCAGAAGTGGGGCCCAAGTGCTGTCTTTTCCCTCTCCCTCCTGTGTCTGTATTGAGCCAGCCTTACTCTGAAAGGAAAAAAAAAAGATTGAGAAAGTGCAAAACCTGCTATACCTGCTTTGAGTCTGAAAAGAAGCAGAAAGTCACTGCATAGTTATTTGGATATTTTTAGCAGACCTCCACGACTACATTCATTTGATATTATTCTGACAGAGCCCAATAGAAAGCCCTGCTGGGATTTCTCCTGTGGGTTTCACAGACTCCAGGTCAGTCCCTGGGGTGTCTCAGGGTGGTGTGTGTCTTTTGTGGCCCAATTGGGACCGCTGTGTTTGCCCTCACAGAATAATAAGAAGGGACACCCACCCACGGCTTGGCAGGGAATGTTGCTCCTGCAGGCCGAAGGTATCCTGTCTGCCTTCTCACACAGGCATGCACAGGCAGTAGGCACTGGGGAGGAATCACCATGGCTGAGGGCTTTGATAGACAAACACTGTGCCATCCAACTGCATGTGCGAAGATGTAACAGCCCCCAGCCAATTCTTACTCCCTTTCCTCCACGCTCCACTGGGTTTTCCTCCCACCTGGTTGATCAGCGGATCGAAGCACACAGCTTAGCAAAACCACACTCGCATTGGCAGACGTGACATGCGTGCTGCTGGGACTCAGGCTTGCTGGGAAGCTGTACCTCTGCAGGTTGACAGTCCAGTGTTTTCTAGGATAGCTTTGGTCTCAGCATCAGTTGTATCATGCTCCTCCATCCAATTCTGCATGCTATCTGTGGAAAATGTTAAACCACCTTGTCTACAAACTGAACCCTTGGTATTTGGAATTTGACACCTGCACAGCAAGCTGAGCAGGATCAATGGCTATTTTTCAAAACACAGGTATGGTGTGCAAAGTTTTAGACATATAGCTTGGAATGGTTCACACTGTTTTGAAACACCCTGTGCAAACGATTCCCATAGAGGCAGACATATGAACATCTCAAAAAAGAAAAGGGTGAGTTTGAGGACAGCATAGGAAGCCCAGCCAGGTCAAGCTGTGTAGGAACATTTTGTGGCAGTTGTTACTCTAGCTGGGGACTGTCTAACCAGGATCTCCTGCATATATTTGGAAGAGTGCTCCTGCTGTCCATTGATCAGCTTCACTCGAAACAGTGATCTGGCATGCTGACCTGCTTTTGTTGAAGCAACAAAGCAGCTTCAGGGTAATTAGAATCATAGAATGATAGAATAATTTAAGTTGGAAAAGACCCTTAAGATCTTTGAGTCCAACTGTAAAAACAACACAGCAAAGTCTACCGCTAAACCATGTCCTTAAGTGCCACGTCTTTTAAATATCTCCAGAGATGGCATCTCAACCGCTTTCCTGGGAAGCCTGTTCCAATGCTTGACAATCCTTCCAGTGAAGAAGTTTTTCCTAATATGCAATCTAAACTTCCTGCGGTGTAACTGGAAGCCGTTTCCTCTCATCCTGGCATGCTGACTTGCTTTGGTTGAAGCAACAAAGCAGCTTCAAGGTAATTAGTATATACAAGTGATGCAGCTGCTGGACACCAAGTGAGTTTTGGCTTTAGGCTATCTGACACTGCCAAGCGGCTTTTTGGCACTCCAGATCTCTTTGAAGGGAGAGAGAATTTTGGCAAAAAGCACAAGCAGAAGAAGAGCAAGTTGTGGAGGTCAGAGCAGGTGTACATTGGGTGATGGTATTGCACTGAGAGATGACAAACTACAAGGTACTAGCAGTGATTTGCAGAGGCATGAAGGCATGGCTGACTGTGCTTAGTTATCCAAATATCATCTCCACCATCACACGGCTTTTCTCTGAGAGGGAGTCATTGCTCAGGATCCTGAAATTTGGATTCATCCCCATGCTTTTCGCAGCACTTGGTGCATTTGAAGATCTTTCTGCTTCCTCTGTCAGCCGCACGGGCCATCTGCTTACCTAGGCCAGGCTGTTTAGGGGCTGGGACATCAAGGCAGGATAGGCGCTCAGCTTTTAGAGGTTGTACCAACTTGTCTTCGTCAGTCTGGGTCTTTCTGTGAGAAGCTAAGACCAAGTTACTATTAATTGAATTTAGAGCAATTTGTTTTGGGGGAAAAGAACATGATGCATTTCTTCTCTGCTACCTGATGCTTAGTGTGTTACAAAAGCGAAGAAAACCGGTGAATAAATATGGCATCTCATTCAGTCCCATTCCTTTATTTAAGTCTTTGCATAGACCAATCTACCACCATAGATGTTTCAGACAACTGAAATGTCACTAGATATGGTATTCAGTGAAATATGTGTTTCTCCCTTTGAGTCATTTTCTGGTTTGAAATGTGAGGATTTCTGCACCTGGTAGGATTAAGAAAAATATATGTAACACAGCTGTAAAGATTCTTAATATCTGTCTAATTATCTGACTGCATCTTTTAATCCTGTTAAATTCTTGGCGTTTTTGCAATGAAGCAATGTTCGATATACCAAGTGCCTTAGAAATGCTAAGAAAAGGACCACACCACTTATTTGTGTATGGAATATTATGTCATGAGTGGATCCAAGAAAATGTCTCAAAGAAAAACATACTTAAAGAACACAGAAGGGGAAATTCCATTACCTCCGAGTTCTTGTGAATTCATTTTTTCCCATTAATTTGTTTAAATAGTTTGTTTTACTCTGTAAATTGAACATGAATTCAAGTGTTAAATCAGAATCCTTGTTTGTGATTTGTCATTCATCACATCAGGGTTGTTCCCTCCAGAAACACTTGTGAAGTGACTTTGAACTTTCGTTTCCTGAGATATTTTTCTATTAAGACTTGAGCATTATACTTTTTGCATTAGACAGACAGAAAGGTGTGAATGCAACCAAAATAAAGTCATTTAACCACATGTGATAGAATTATGAAGAGAGTATAAACTCGTTTCCCAGAGTTTCTTAGGATTTTGAAATTTGGTTTCATTTTGAAATGAAAAAAATCTGTGAGGTGAGGAAAATTCTGGGTAGTTGAAACATTTTGTTTTTAATAAAGTTTTGTTTTATTTTTAATATGGAAAAATATTTAAAAAATAAAAACCAGAAAGGATTCACTCAGAAAATATAAAACCAGTCTCTTTCAGCATTCTCAGCACAATTTCCTCTTTTGTTTCCTAAAAAAAGTTTTAAGAAAGCTCAAACAGTCCATGAAACCTTTCAGTTTTGACAGACCTTCATTTTTCCCATGGAAAGTGTGCCCTTCTGTATTTCCTTAATAACCCTAACCCAAAGAAGGATTCACAGAGAGATGCATTCTGTGATTTTGTTATTTGATTTCAGGTAGCAGATGAATCAGGCTACTACTGTCTTTGCCATAGTCTATTGGTCTGAACCTGGCCTATCCACATGTTCCACATATAATCTGCAGTTGTAGTCAGTAATTAAGCAAACCTGTCTATGAACAGAAAATAAATATTACGCTAGGTTTGTTTGTCCAGGCAACACAGAGCAGTTATCCTAGCTGACTTAGTGCTATAATGAACTGTGGTCTAGAGGAATGAGAGCATTTTCGTTCCATACTTGTTCTCTCCTATGAAGTTATTGAAAAGGTGTCAGATAGCAACTGTTAGCAATTCTCCAAAAACTGAACAAACATCACTCACTCCAGAGACAGTGTGCCTGTGAGCCATCAGACAATAACGGCATTAGCTCATTTCTGGACAGAAACAGGCTTCAAGGAAGGACTTCAATGAAAATTCAGTGCATCTAGCTATCAGTCCTTGAGTCACACAGCCACTGCTATCTGGATCTGTTTTGCAACTTTGCTTGATTTTGCAGAGAAGGACTCGGACCTCTCATCCTGCTAAAGTCCAGATGTGGAAATCACAGGTGTGCTTAAAAAATAAATGTGTTTCAAACAGAAATATCAAAATAAGATCCTCTATGTGTATGAAATAATTCTACCCAGATTTCCAAGGTGTTTTGGTTATTCTTTTATATACTTACATTGTTGGCCAACATTTTACTTCCCTTTTATCACTTGTCCAACAGCTGCTGGGGACCCTGAGGAGGTGAAAGTACACAATTTCCAGGAGAACGCCAGTAAAGCTGGCAGAAGAATGCCTTGCAGATCGTCATGGACACAGATGAAGGTATAGTACAGTATAAAGGCTGGAAGCTGATGCTAGGTGAATTCAAAGCAGAAATAGGCTGAATAGCTTCAGCAAAGGTGAGCAGAAAGACACATCAGTTCCACACAAAGACAAACACACACATGCTTGTGAGGAGACCTAGCTCTCTTCCTTAACCGAGCAGCTGCTTGCTGTATAAGTTTAAGGAAATAGTTTCTTCTGTTTCACTTCACAGCATTTATTCCACTCATCTGTAGAGACTCTGTGCTTCCCACCTGCTGGCCAGTGGGTACGGCTTACAGCGCCTGATGGCAGTTCAGTCTTCTGAGGGCCCACCACACCACAGATCAGCGTGGCATCACCGCAAAGACAGAGGTGCCCACAGAATGATGGTGATTGATTGCCACTGCAAAGGCAGGTAGTTCATAAAATGCCATGTGCTGCTTACAGATGCAAGAATTTAGGTTTGGGTTTTGCATCTTTCCCTGATGCATCTTTCCCTCCTCTGCAGCAAAAGCAGTGAACTGCTAGGTCAAGCTACAATAAATAAAGTGTTGGGATTTTAAATGATTGCAGTGAGGGTTTATAAGGGGATAAACCTCTTATTAGACAGTTTCATACAGCTGTGAAAAAGCTGACTAACAGCTACGTAGCCTGAAATGATCACCACACACAAGACACTGCAACGTATTTTTTACAGCCATAGGTAGCAACTTTCATAATGTTCTTCATGCTTCTTATACTGTTGAATTTACAAAATACAGTTTTTTTTTTTATTTCCAGTGTTTATTTATTCTCCTTTTGAGATTCAAATTTTTGGGAACATTGTTGTATGTTTCTGTTAGAATTCACATATGTAATTCCTCAAACTCAGTTGAACTGAACAAATTCCATAGGAGACAAAACTATTACATGCACTGCCCCAGTCAAGGGGCATCCACTGAGCATACTGGTCAAATGTATGGATATCCAATTGATATTTTTAGTGCTGCGGCTTTAGTGTATGTGAAAAAAATGTGCATGCATTTTGAGGAAGAAAGGTGGGGCATATGTCTTTATCAGTATTGCAAGAATCTGCTCATTTTTTATGAGGTTACTTCTATATTCCTAGTGAACTGGAAAACTCAGGTAATAATAACACATCCATTCAGAGACCTGTAGAATCATTAGGAAGAGTTAAAAAGTATATAACCTCTGCCAAGGAGTGCCTCAGTATGTACAAATGGCAGACAACTTGCCCAACTAGGGGTGTTGGCAAAGGAGTTTAGCAAGGGCTAGACGAGAAAATTCCATCTTTTCTGCAACTTTCTCTTATACTCTGTACCACTGCTACTACCATAAAGATACACATGGCTTCAGTGTGCTCTGATAAAGCTGGTACTAGCACTGACAAGTCTTTGCTGAAATGAGCGGAAGGTCTCTGCCTTCTCACAAGGAGCTTCACAAGGCAAGGCAAGCACAAGCAGCCAGGTGGGAAGAAGCAAAAGTAGAGAATAACTGCTTTTATAATCAGCAACCCTCTCTCCATTATCTTTTGCCATGACTGGCCCTGTAACTGTAAGATAACATCATCATTGCCAACAAGGATTCCAGGCAAAGTTAATGCTGCACTATCAACATAGGACTATAGGCTCTGACAAACAAGTTTTGTCATAGCTTGTCAAAGGCAAATTGTGCCTGACAAATTTGGTGGCCTTCTACAACAACATTATAGCGTTGGTAGATAAGGGGAGAGCAGCAAATATCATCTACCCGAACTTGTGCAAAGCATTTGACACTGTTCCGCACGGCATCCTGGTCTCTAAATTGGAGAGATGTGGATTTGACCAATGGACCGCTTGGTCCTTGGATAAGGAACTGGCTGGATGGTCACACTTAAGATGTTGCGGTCAAAGGCTCCATGTCCAAGTGGCGAGCAGTGACAAGTGTTGTTCCTCAGGGGTTGGTACTGGGACCAGTGCTGTTTAATATCTTTGTTGGTGACATGGATGTTGGGATGGAGCACATCCTCAGCAAGTTTACCAATGACACCAAGCCGTGTGGAGTGGTTGACACGCTGGAGGGGAGGGATGCCATCCAGAGAGATCTGGACAGGCTTGAGAGGTGGGCCTGTGCAAACCTCATGAAGCCCAACCAGGCCAAGCGCAAGGTCCTGCCTGTGGGCTGGGGAAATCCCATGCACAAACACAGGCTGGGCGGAGAATGGATCAAGAGCAGCCCTGAGGAGAACGACTTGGGGTGCTGGCTGATGAGAAACTCAATATGAGCCAGCAATGTGCGCTCGCAGACCAGAAGGCCAATCGTATCCTGGGCTGCATCAAAAGAAGCGTGGCCAGCAGGTCAAGGGAGGTGATTCTGCCCCTCTACTCTGCTCTGGTGAGACCTCCCCTGGAATATTGCATCCAGCTCTGGACACCCCAACATAAGAAGGACATGGACCTGTTGGAGCAGGTCCAGAGGAGGGCCACAAAGGTGATAAGAGGGCTGGAGCACCTCTTCTATGAAGACAGGCTGAGAGAGTTGGGGTTGTTCAGCCTGGAGAAGAGAAGGCTCCAGGGAGACCTTAATAGCAGCATTCTAGTTCCTAAAGGGGGCTGACAAGAAAGCTGGAGAGGGATGTTTTACAAGGACATGTAGAGATAGGATGAGGGGTAATCACTTCAAACTGGAAGAGGGTAGATTTATAATAGATATTAGGAAAAAATTTTCACAGTAACCGTGGTGAGACACTGGAACAGGTTGCCCAGGGAAGTTGTGGAGGCCCCATCCCTGCAGGTGTTTAAGGCCAGGCTGGATGGGGCTTTGAGCAGCCTGGTCTGGTGGGAGGTGTCCCTGCCCATGGCAGGGGGGTTGGAACTCGATGATCTTTAAGGTCCCTTCCAACCTAAACCATTCTATGATTCTATGATTCTTGGAGACTTGGTAGCCTATGGCTGATGGGCTAATCACAGGGTCTTTTTTCAGCTATGAGCGTGTGATACCATATTCATGCCTTTTTTGCATTGGCAGTGAGACATTAAGCTTACTTGTGTTTCTTTGAATCCACTACTAGCTCAGTGTAAGACAGCTCACAATCTCTGAAAGCACACAGGAGGATTTTTCCTTGTAGAGTCTAACTGGCAGATGTGCACTCTTCAGAACTCATGGAGATGTTTTTGGCTTCCCCTGAAGCACAAGAGATGAACTGCAGCCAGCAACGGGAAGCTAGAAGGTGCACACATGCTTTGACAGAGTATTGAAGTTTCTCAACCTGAACTTTGTTTGCACATTGGATTAACACTGATCCACAAATTGGGGTAAGGACAGGATTCCCACTCCTCAGCTTGGCAGAGATACTCTGGGGCATAAGGGGTTGCCTCAAAATTCCCATGCTGGAGCTGTTTTGGCACAGCTCATCTCTTGGGTTTCTAGATAGTGAGCTTCTCAGCCTACCGTGTTCTTTGCTCGTAGCTTTCTCTGTTAGGTTACCTGAAGACTGAAATTACTTAGTTTAATCAGCCTTTGATCCTAAAGAATAGAAAGTTATTTGTGACATCCTGTAGTTTATGAACTAGCAGAAGTCAAGCTTGCTGATCTAATAATTCCTTTTGGTCCAAAATTCTAATAAAGTCTATGTCAGGGGGTCTGGTTCCCCTCCTGTGTAAAGTCACAGTCCCTGAAAACTATAGTCCAGGGTATATTGCTGTCGGCTGTGTGGAGCAGGGAGTTACACAGGGTTGCATTGCCCCCATGGGCATGGAGAAGGGGCTCCACATGCAGGTGTACCCTGGGGAGGAGGAGCAGGCTGAGCCAGCATCTCTGCCACAGCATTATTTCCTTCCCAGCACTAAACCCACCCTCACTTTCTGGAGGACTGGGGAGGCAATAAGGGCATCCCGCTTTCCTCTGGACTTATCCTTGCTTTCCTCTTCTCTACTGCCTTCCAGGTTGCAAATTGCACTGCCTTGCTTTCTTGCCATGGATTAGCCTCTTGTGACCTAGCTAGAAGGCTGATTTTCTTACCAACTGCTTGGTCTTCTGACCATGCAAGGAGGGGTTGTCCGACCTGTAATCATAAATGCTGTGGAACCACCTGTCCTTTCTTGAAGCCAACGTATTTTCATAGATGTACTTCTTCCCTGTTTGGTTTTACAGCTTCCTGAGAGGTGCCCTACTAGATAAGTCCTGATTTACTGCAGGAACAGCTCAAATTAATGACAGAGTGAAGCGTTCAATGCTCTTAGAGCTGCTCTTTTACAAATACGCAGCACTCAGCAACGTGTTCAAGCTCATCACTATTACTTCCATGAAAGTGTCACCAGGGGACAATGAGGAGAGCTAAATACTAGTTTGATACTTGCGTGGGAGTTGAATTTCGAGCTCAGCCCTGGCCACTAGTGATTAAAAAGATCTAGCTGAAGGAACAATGATATAATGGTTTTCATTGTGACACTGGCAGGCCATTTGTAAAACAAGGATAATGATAATTCAACCTTTCTAATGCACACAGGGATCTTTGCATGAAATGCAATTTATATGTGCAAAGCATTTTTATTACTAATAGAAGATACAGTTCTGTCAAACATTGGAGCAGACCATTCTTTTCTTTCTGTGCTGATGGGGAATTGCTGAGCTCTGACAGCAATAGGGTGAGAGATTATATTTTCAATGCGTTTGTTGCACAGGTAAAGTTAGGGTTAATTCTTGGCTTGGAAATAGGAGAACAGCGTGTCACAGACCTTGATTTTTGAAAAATGAAAATAACAAATTACATTTGAAAGATACACTACAAATAATGGCAAGACTGAACATTTGCTAGTTGTTTTGTTATGGTTTGTCATGAAATGAACAGAGAGCCAGAATAATGGGAATAGGCAATGATAAATTCTTCCTCTGCAATGTGGGATCCAGGAGTGTTTCTCCTGCTGGGACGAGACTCAGATGTGCACCATTTCCAGGCAATCCTGGCTAGTTCTGCAGAGGAAACCCAGGCTCAAAGTCAAGAGGGAGCCTCAAAATGCTCCAGGAAGGCCCCAGAGCAACCTCTCAGGGGACCAAAGCTGTGGAGGACACCTGCCACGCGATACAGGTCCCGCCAATACAACCAAAGAGAAGTTGTATTTGCATTGCTTGGGTTTGGCAAAAATTGCATATCGCTTGACTGAAAATATCATTATCTCAAATATAAAAGTATTAGTGTTTGGAACATTCCCAAGTGATCGTGCTTAATGACAAACCTTGGCAGTCTCCAGCAGACATAACGTTTCAGCAGTGACCCTTTGCTGCTAGGACAGTATAATGAAAGAAACAAAAGCTTTTGTATGACTTTTCCTGAATCTCATGAAAGAATTAGCTTTCAGTAAAGAAAAATGTGTAAAAAGCAGCCCTTTCAGCTATTTCTTGCCTGGAACCTGATTTTTCTCCCATGCAAGTTGATGGGAGATGATGGCAAAACCCTGTTGACTTATATGGAAGCAGATGATGCACTAATTTCTCCAGGCCACAGGAACTCACTGTTGCCAACATGAAGGAAATGGCAAATTATTGCTTATGCAAACAGTCACATTCGTCCAAACAACTGACACAGCCTTACAGATTGTTTTAATGTCAAAGTCAATTATGGTAATAATTAAAACCCCTGCCCTACGATAAATCCCTGTTGGAGATCCTTGCAAGAGTATCAGAAATAGGAAAGAACTTTGCAGCCACTGAAAGAAATTCTGCTTCTACTTGGGGGAAAAAAATTCCATTCTTCACAGATAGAGGAATGAAACACAGGCTTGGCTGGGAACAGCTAAGAGATAAAGATATTATGAAGTAATCGGGCAGTAATGCTTCAAAGGAATATTTTTTTAAAAATACATTATTTCCTCTTTATTGTGATTAAAAGCTTGTAATAAAAGGATTGTTTTAACCTTGCCAGTGTGCTGTCAGTGTCAATTTTATTTAAAAGAAGAAAACAAACAAAAGGCTATTATTACAAGGAATTCAAGCTGAAATGTTGAAGCTTTATTGCTTATATGACTGTATTTAAAATTAAAGGTTGCGTGTTAAAGTGAAATCCTGGCACATACTCACACATTCCATAAGAGCTTTTGGACTTGACATATGTACGCCTGTGACAATAATATCATCAAATAATGAAAATATTGTATATCTATTAGAAAACAGCAATTTAGTAACAAATTTATATAGACTTATTATAGATTGTCAGAAACAAGAATAATGGACGTAGTACAAATCCAAACCATATGTTCCATGAAAGAGTATGTCCTTCCAGCATTTTTTAAAGCTATAAATTATCTATCACACTACCAATAAAGTACTGTAGAGGTAAGGTCAATGACCCCAAAGCACTGACATTTAGTTCAAGATCCAACCCCTGCAGCTTAGCACTTCATCCAAATTTCCAAATGTGGAGGGGAACTCTTTTTTCCTTTTCCTGTGATGTTTTCCCACAGGCTACTCTGCTTGCTGATGTTTCCATGATAATATTCTTCGCATTCTGTCAATTTACATTTAGTAGCTCCACTACAGTAACAGGAAACTTTTAGATCATCTCCTCTGTGCATACATACAGGCGCTGTGTATGCTCTGTGTCCTCATAAGCATTCACTTGGCTGGTCTGCTGGAAAACTCCCCCGCTCTCAACTAGCTGAACATGATAGTCTGGGGGTAGCGGTGCCCCAGGTCTGGTCTTCATATGTGAGGAAGAGAGCTGTAGGGAACGGTTTTGCTTCAGCAGAGTAAGGGGCAGAGCGGCCCGAGGGCCAGGCTCTGCGGCAGGGACCCGTGTCCACCAGAAGGCTGAACGTCCACATAAATATTGCATGGATACCATGCGAGCAGAAATGAGCATTGTACCCAATCAACAAAGACAAGAAGAGAGAAAAATAATAA
>VZSZ01004356.1:195916-267543 GCA_013398815.1 Ibidorhyncha struthersii
GGGGGGGGAAAGGGGGGAGTAGAAAAGGAGATTAAAGGGAACTGCAGAAGTCTGAAAGCAATTTTTCATTACATGCCAAAGCAGTTGTGGTAACTTTGCTACCATTGCTTTTTATTTGTGCTCATCTTGCTACTTCCTAGTTCTGGCCAAATCCACCTGTGAAAGATTACAGATCACATTCTCAGGTGGAGGAAATCAGCCTAGCTCCATCAGGCCCGGATGGCAGCACCACTCCCCGTAGCTGTTATTACCGTGCCATGTGCCAGGAGCCTGGTCAGCCAGCTCCGAGACGTAAAAACTGAAAAATAAAACCTGCTGCTTTCAGCATACCCTGACTTTAGAAGTCCTGCTTTGTAAATACTTGAGCCTTACTGTTACAGTAACCCTAATTGCTCCTCATTTCAAATATTTCTGCATTATGCATTGCACTGGAACACCACTGGGCAAACAGGCCGCAGGTTGAATAAGAAAACTGAGCATGGGAACAGAGAGGGAAACATCCAAGATCGTATTGCTTTGAGACTCTTCGGTTAAGAATCTTTTCTGTACCTCACATGGTATCAGTCTCTCTCCTCTCTCCAGGCTTCTTATTTTACCGACAAGCCAGATGACCTATGCTCTCAGAATTTCCTTGCATGTGAAGATTGCAGAAGGGCAGCCTGCGTGACAACGTTTTTCCTTCTCCTTTTGAATGTTTAAAAACCTCCCAGAAGCAGCTATTTGTGCATGGATTTGCAATTCTCATGCGGGTACTGATCCATCATACTCAGCATTGTGAATGAAAGCCCTTCCATCCCAGAAGCAGCTGTCAATTGGTACCTAAATGTGCATCCCCTCCTGTTAGACAAAGCAAAACTGTCAACCCCGTCCACTTAGTTATTTACTCACAATGTTATATTGTTTTCCTGTGGCTATAGATGGTCTCTTGTGGGAATGACTTGTTTTTTCCTCCTGACTGTTATTGCACATGATTACCCTGGTTTGCGTTCCAGGTCAGGAATGCTCCAGGGGTAGCTCTGAGAATGGTTCTCCAGCTCACTAACAGGATCATCACTTAGATGCAAAATCCTCTGAAGAGATTTTGCCATTCCTTTATTTTTCCCCTCTTGGTTAAAATGTGGAAACCTCTGTTTAATACAACCTTTGGAAGGTTTGTTTGGAGCAACTATAACTCTGTCAGAGAGGTGCCTCTTGAGGTCTTTGGGAGCTGGACACATTCAGCTTTGTTTCTCATTCCTGACGTCCAAATATTCACAAAGGCACCATTTGCACAGAGTTATGATACCCATCTGCACATTTTTCTTTCTTTGGGTGAGGGGGAAGAAACTGAAACTCAAGGAGCTGAAGGGAAGGTCAGAGACAGACACGGTGAAGAGGACTGAGATAAATAAAGGCTCGTCCATCCTTTGCACTGAGCCCCTTCGTGCCACCTTGGCACATGCTTGCTCCTATTGTGAGACTTTTTTACCTTGACAGAACAGTAGAAACAGGGTTAAGTGTAATGGGGGCAAATGAGTTTATGATTACTTATTACTTTAAATTTCTTTCTTTCTTGTTGCTGGTTGTACTATGAATACAAATCCTCTGTAACCCTTTTTCTAAAGAAAAACACCTTCTATTGCTATTTTATCTGGGAATTTCTGCTTTATTTTATAATAGAACTAAATTCAGGTGGCTTAGTATAACCTGATTAGGTTTGATTTGGGCTGGCATGGAAATGATAAGATTGTCTAAGGGTTTTGTAATTCAGATTACACAGATCAGTCGATACGTCTAAAGCCTTTCAGCAAATTTTGAGGGAACTAAAAATTTGGCAGTTTTGACACAAACAGTAAACAAGCCAATATTTCTACATTTTTCATGACCAGCCGTCTCACAGTTGTTGGTGGGGAGTGCTTACAGCTCTCAGTACAGTGAGATCAGTAGGAACTCAGCACCTCTGCAACAAGGCCACAAGAAGATGGACACGCAAATCCTGGTGCTTGCCCAGAGATTCCTTGATGATGAATAACAGGCAAACAGCTCATACATCCTAACACATAGAAAATATTCATATAAATATAACAGAGCCTTATATAGTGAAAATGTTGATGAATAATTTTTGTCGATTGCAGCTCTCTCACGCTTCTTTTAGGTTTCAGCAGAGCTGCCAAAAATCCAGTCTTCACAGGAGTTCATGGGAACATTTTTTTTTGTTTTGATCTGTGTGTGTTTTGACCCGGTAAACTTCTGAATGCTGCAAAAATCACAGAACGAAACCTATTCAGAGCCCTTGAACTCCACGCATTTTCCAAACTGAAGCTGACCCAAGCTGGAAATGTCATAAATACGTTGATGCAGAGCTAGAAAATATCCCAGGCTCTTCTCAAAGCCTCTGGAGTCCAGGAGAACATCTCTATCATTGTGACCAAATTTTTGTGTGTGTTTAACAGAAGTTGTGGCCTAAAGCACATTAAATAGTTTTAAGGTTGCCTGAAACAATTTCTTAACTCCATAAGGTAACTGGGTTTCTCTGAAGAGTTTTGGCAATCTAGAAAGGGAATAATTATTCATTTCTTAAGTAAAACTCCCACACTAAACACCTCCTGTGTAATGAGGACTACTTGGGTAATTCTTTCTCACTGTTGCAGATACACACCATTAAATTTTTTAAAATTTGATAAATTACAGGAGTTATGTACTTTTTATTAAGATTTCTCTTGAAGATTAGAAGATGCACTGATCCTGACTACCAGAAAATATATTCTTCAAATCATTACTATTAGGTATAGCAGCAGAGTAATTTGTAGTAGCAAATCACTGGTTTACCAACAATGCAATTTCAGAGCAACCCAAGTGACCTATGAATTGTGCAAAAAAAAAAAAGGAAGTTTGTGTGCATACGTGGTATGTGTGTATGTGATAGAAATCTTAAAGCAGATCACTGCAGTATCTGGATGGTTTCACTGTAATATCCCGCTGATTAAAGCACTTGGTAAATTCTTTGTTATTAGACTTTGGAGTCTTTACTTTGACATGAACTTTATTATGTGGAGTGAAAACTGAATAAAAAATTGGAAACAAATGGTAATGGTAAACAGCAATATACTGAGTTGGAGGGAAGTCTGCAGGGATTATAACTGATCCAAATTTTATTTAATGGCTTGATTTACACTATAAAAGGATTTATTTTTTTTTTTTAGATATAAAAGCCCAGCATGTTGAAGTAGTTAACAAAATGATTCTTAAATTACTGGAGGTTGGTAATGCGTTACCAGCTCTCCTGTCCCTCTGTCTCAGGGATCAGTTGTGTTTCGCATGCCTGCGTGGTGCTGATTTCCCACTGCAAGCTGCGCAGTGCATGTGAAATCAATGGGACCTGGGAACTGAGAACCTTTATTACTTTTCTCCTTCCTGTTTTTCTGCCCTGGGTGATTGCTTAGTCTTCCTCACATGTATGCTGGTGAGGACGCAGAAACCTTTCTTCCAAAGGGACTTTCAGGGTTGGAAATATGTGCAGGAAACAGCACAATTAGATTCAACTGAGAAAACAACACAAACTAATATATCTCGGGAAAAATCCTAACCACATAATCAGCAGGAGGGAAATACTTGGAAGCCATTGAGTTTATAAAGATTTAGGGAAGATAATAGGTAACAAATCAGATCTGACCTGGCAATAGCTTGTCACAGAAAAGGTGCAGTTGTGTTTGTGAATCACGTACACAGAGGCATCTTGGCAGTTCTCAGGGAGGTAATTTTCCTTCTTGAGGTGCTGCAAGAGGCTTTCCTCCAGGATTACATGCTCAGCACAGTTCTGGGCTCCTTGGTTTGAGAGTGAAGTCTCTACCCCAGCGATGAGCCACAGACATAGTTGAGGATACACAGAGAAACTGTAAAGATTCAGAGAACTAAATACATATGTTTTAGCAAAGCAAATATTACGCATGATGGAGGGGGGCAGAGGCAGGAAAGGATATGTGAAGCCACTTGAAGCAATTGCAGGGCTTACTGCAAAGTCACTCACTTTCTCACCTTGGCTGCCAATCTCAACTTGGGACATTTCTCTCCTCTCACACCTGTCCTGACCTCCCGTGCTTTGTTTCTTTATGGCGAAAGTGATTGCAGGAGTATTCAAATAAAGGACTGGAACAGAGACGGGGACTTCTTATGACATTACACCAGTTTATGCCTGACTTACACTGGAATGGAATTTCTACTCATTGATCAATGCGGTCAGTGTTGGCCAAGAACTATGAATAAAGGAGGGGAATTTCCTTACTGTAACAGGAGGAGTGTAACAGACGCACCGACACCATCCTGGAAAGGGTCTGTGTCTTATTATTCTTCCTGCCAAAATCATTATGAAGCTCTAGCCCATGTGGATGGGTTAGAAATAGCAAACGTTGCACAAGTGCTATCTAGGATGTCCTAAAACCACAGGATTAGCAGTGATATTTGGGCTGGGCCTGGACCCATGCTGAGTGTACAGAGGAGTGGAGCCCTTTATAATCGCTCAAGAGAGTGCAGTGGGTGCTTACCTAGGATCACCGTAAAATGTTCAGAAAATCAGTGACGGGTGGAGTAAAAAGAGAAATGTCCTAGCAGGGAGGTCTCCTGGAGCAAGGCTTGAGGACAGGCCATCAGCTTTATCATTTGGTAATCTGTGAAAAGATTACACCCATTGAGGTACCACAGAGGGAGTTAGTTTTTATTTCTAACCCATCTCCCCTAAAAGAAAGGAGACACTGCAAATATCTACCTTGTACTCTACAAGGTGTTAGTATGAGGGTGGATGGAGGGATGTGGTGAGGATGTGCTGAAATAAAACGTGCCCCAGCAGCCTTGTCTGTGGCCTCTTGTCTTTCGTAACCCCCATTCCCCGTTTCTGCCATTTTTTAGGACTCTCCCTTCATTGGGGGGGGGTGGGGGGGGTGGGTGAAGGTCATCTTTTCTTTCCTTTGTACTCTGCCTTTCACATGGACTTTCTACTGTTTAGTGTACTGCCTAATGTGCTAATACTACATTCATAACATATACTGCTACTACGGTAGATGCAGTATGCACAGCTGTAAATACACTAACAGTTTCATGCTCTTTCAACACAGCCATCAAGTTAGCAATTTTCCACATATTCCAGCCTAGAACTACAGGTTTTAGATCAAATGCACATTGTGCTGCTAAGGTATCTCTAATGTTAATATCTATAATTAATTTTAATATGAAACTAGAAATTGCAAGGACTGCAAAAAAGTAGGCACTGTCAAGAACACATTGAAGTTCATGTGTGAAGATCTGACCATTAAGAAATCCCAATGATTAAGATAAAAATCCAAGAAAATTGATAAGGACTCATCACACAGTCATTTTAAGGAGTCCCAACTTTGGCTATTTTATGGATTTTCCTGGTGTTAATCTGAGAAGTGTTGTAATACAGAAAATTACTAACGTAGTATGTGGCTGTGCATATATATGTGTTGCATGCTCTGGTCAAATCGGGAACCAGACGGCATTCAGAATTTCCTAACACCTAACTCTCTTTCTGCACTTAATGTTTAAACTGTCATGATCTAATGGAAAAGGAGTCCCCACATGAATATTTGGACTGGACTGAGTCTCACTAACTTCTTTGGACAGGCCCAAAGTCTTTTTCCAGCTTGCAGTGACATGTTGGGCCTCTGATTTGACAGTAAGAGATGTTCCAGGAATTGCTCTGCAGTGACGGTAACTGTTGTCCTGAAGTCCATGAGACAACAGCTGGGAGCTTATCATTGTGCTGTTCAAATTGATATGTACTATGCTATTCAAACCAGACTAACACCTGGAGGGTTCAGACAAGGTGAGTTAAGTGCTGTAGGAACACGTAAAACAGACAGGCAAACATTAGGAAAAAAGAAATATCAGTGGTCCCATTTGCAGGGGAAAATTAGGAACGAAAAGCTCATTTTCAAGGAAGCCGGGAGAGTTTTGCATATGGTCTTTGTGGTTTCTTCAGATTCCTTTAAAATTCCAGCTAAAGAGATGTTTAACTTTCAGAGTTAACTCCATCTGAAGTCAGCTGAAGATACAAGTACTAGATAACTCTGGAAAACAGGCCCATGGCAATTTGCCTGAGTTACACAGGAACTCTGAATCGCACCATGTATCCCTGCACACTTGAGCTGGGATGTACGTGTTGCGTTGCTTGTGTGTGACACGGCATGCTTCCACAGAGAAACTTTATCCTGCACACTTAAAGCATTTGCAGAATCTCTTCGAATACTCATCTCTGCAAAACAGTACTGATTTAAATAAAGTATTTCAGTTACAAGAAACTATGCTGCCAATTTAAACTGCACTATTTTCTTCTACTGACTCTGAGAATATACATTACTTCAACAGCCAGAGCAAATATGGGTTTGAAGGTGTTTAAACAAATGTACACTTCAGTTGAAAGCAGTTTGCAATAACTAGATTCAATAAAAAATTCTAATTGCAGGCCTCATGTTAAGTCCTGAAACACATTTTTTGGTCCCCATGTGCCTTGTTTCCAAGATGGTAGCACCTGGAAAAACATGCAGTTTCATTTTTGTAATAGATGTGGGCTCTGGTAGTCAGGCCTGCACTGCACTGCCCGCTTTAGAAGTGGTGGCAATGTTGCTGCAGTTTAAGTGGATGTCCTTTATGCAAGGGAATCAGAACATGTTGGGCTATGAAAAACACTGACCGTATACAGTTTCCATGCAACGAAGTGAAGAAACTAGCAGCCTTTTTCAATAGCCAAGCCAAAACGTTCTGAATATTGTGCCAGCAAAATGCTGTTGTTTTCCCTAAGCCTGTTTTTTTTGACCGACTGTCCCTGCAGTTTGCATCTATTGCTTTCTTCAGGAGAAAAATGGGAAAAATGGGACAGTGCTTTTTAGTACCTTCCCAAGTTTGCTGACATCCTTGCAGAAAAAAATGCAGTCCTTAAGGTGAATTGAAGTTTTAACAAGATTTGCCTAATTTCCTCATGAAGATTGCCTTTTGCTTCATATCATTTCCTGTGGTGAAAATAATCTCAGTGGTCCATGACCTCTGCTTCCTCATCACTAAAAGCTTAAAGCAAAATCAAGTGCAAAAAGGGTGAGAAGTTAATCCTTACTTGTGTAATATTGTTGGGGTGGGTTTTTTTGGTTGTTTTGTTGTTGTTGTTGTTGTTGAGAACCGTTCTGCATTATTCCCTTTGCTGCTTCTGATGGCATTAAAGGCAAATGGGATGAAACAACAGAGATGGGCATCTCCTTCATGAAGTGCAGGTGAGGAACAATGTCCCTGCTGGGGCACAACAGGCTGTAGGAAGCTCACAAGCCATTCCTGCAGTGGTGTATCTGCAGCTGCCCTCCCCAGTAAATTAGTTTAACGTTTGCATTCTGCTTGTTTTCACACCCCCTCCATAACTGAACCACACGTGATAATTAAACTGGATGATTAACAAACAATGAGCATAAGGTGACCAGGGGCAGCACTTCGCCGTAAAGAACAAGAAGCACCAAAAGTGCTGAGAAAAACGAGCAGTAACAGGCGGACCCCAGGCAAGCTTTCCCACAAAGCTCTGCCAATACGCCTCGGTCCTGATTTACAGCACTCCCGCGGCTCCCCTCTGAGCTGCGTCTGCTCCAGAAACTGTCAGTGGTGTGAAACAGCTTTAGGAGTTTTTGCAGGTGGACTCCTCTCTGCTCAGGGCTGCGCTGGAGTCTTACGTGTCTCTGGACTGTAACATTAAAGGCAGAGCGGGGGAAAGCGAACACGTCTTGCAGGAACGGATCCTGCTCGCTGCTTGGCCATAGGCTTCCCGAGCGGATCTGGATAAGCTTTGTCATCTCGCTGTCTAAATTCCTTATCTGTAGCCTGGGGACGGTAAGAGCAATATTACCTACCTGTTGCATAGCAGGGAGTGTGCTGGTTAATTACTGAGTGTTTATACAGCGGGGTCAGCAGAGAGAGTGCTATATGATAGCTAAATATTAGTATGAAATCACAGAAGATAACTGCACATATCCTCCTTCGCACAGCATGGTGATATTTTATCTACTTGTTATTTCGAGCCACATTCTCCAAAAGCTGAAAATACTTAGTGTCTGTTTAAAAGAAATATTTCAAAGAACACATGCTGGTTTGGGTTGTTTCCCACTGTGCATAGCACCTGCACACAACTGACACTGGTGAGCTCTTTGCTTTAATAGAAAAGGTAAAATGAAGTGTTACTTCTCTTTAGGCTCTGTTAAAGGGAACACTATTAAAAATACTTGTTCCCCAGCCAACTTTTTTTTTCCCCTTTTTTTCTGCAGTCGTATCTGCTTTGGTGTGCATCTGTGCCTGAATGTGTTCCTCTTGTCTTTGTGCCCTGACAGACAACTCCCACCAGAGCCAAGAGAGGAAGGTTTGTGAGACATGTGCCACTTCATTTTGGGAGGGGGAGGAAGGTTTTCATAAAAGATGGGGCCAGTTCTAGTTGTCATCACAGCCAACGTAGTGAGTCCCTGCAGGCAAGGACGGCTGCAATGCAGCCAGGGTGGGTGAGTAAGGGTTGATGGGTCCTAAGTTGACTGTACAGGTCTAGATGTGATAAACACCTTTTATCACACAGCTCACCGCACTGTTCGGGGTGGAAAACAGAGCGGTAGCAGCTGCTGCGGCAGCATTTTCTGCAATGTCCCTGTAGCGGTGTGTCAGCCACCCCAGCGTGGCCGTGGCGGGTCAGTTTTCTCAAGCAGGGCAGCGCACGTGGCTCCAGGCGCAGGAAAGCACAAAGGGAAGAGCGGCGCGTCTTGCTGGGGCTGACATCTGGGGCTCGGAGCTGCCAGCTACAGCGCGGTGCTGCACAGACCATCCTGCCTCAGGGGCCAGATCAGTTGAGGAGTTTTTCTTCAAGAACAAAGATCAAGAGAGACTGCTCTTTATTACTGACCTGGGAAGTAGCTCACAGATCCAAGCCAAAATGCATGTAGCAACCCTTATAGGTATAGAGCCTTGGGGGATAATATCACCAGCAAAACAGAGGGGACAAAACCAGGCTGTTTTCTGTCTTAGCCACTAAGGGCACTAGGTGGACCAACATCTTGGAGAAATATGCTGAGGGGAAGTAAGTGCTACATGCAGTTGTTAGAAAGGACTCCTTGTCACTGCCTGTTGAAGCCCGGACAGGCCATTCTGCCCTACAGCTGATAGAAGTCAAGGAATGATTGTATCAGATGGACACTGCCCGTGCTGGAGACACCATGTGGAAATGGTGTCCATGGGGGCTGTTTTGCCACTGATTCCCAGCCCCTGCCTGGCACAAATTCTGTGGAGAAAGTATGGAACAAGGTTTGGCAGTGAGTGTCCTTGGGATAATAGCTCTTCTTTTAACCAGTAGGGAGAAGACTTGGTAGGACCCAGCCATGTGGAGGCTTGTGGCATGGTACTGAGAAAAGACCTAGTTTCCTTTTGGTTCTGGAGGTCTGGCACCTTCACGAAGGACCAGGAAGGGTCTGTTGGGTGCTACTGCAGGTGCAGGTACATTGGGGAGTCCTGGTCCCTGTCAAGGTGGGGCTGATGCACAGCCCCCGGGGGACAGACATGTCCATGAGAAGTGCCACCAAACAGTGCCACATCCTTCAAAAAATGGCATTTCCCACAGGCACAGTCAGCCTGCTGGCTTCCCTACAAAGGACCTCCCAGAATACCTCATGCCCTGGAAAATTTGCCTTCTTCCACTCATAAAAAGATGCTTTCTTCTTTAAGTCTGGATGCATGCCAGCCTTCATTCAGCCTTGGACTTTACTTCTCCAACACCTCAGTCACCTGGGCAGCAGTCGCTGTATACGTATGGGCTTTTGAAAATTAGCATGTCCTGAGTGCATTATTCCCATCTGGAAAGAGGGCACAGCACTCGTCCTGGGTCCATGTTGTCCTCCCAAGAGATAGGCCCGGGGCCACTGGCCACTGCTATGAGCGAGAAGTCTGTGCCTACTGTCTGAGTGACAGGTTTTGGACTAAAACATGACAGTCACAAACAGACTGCTGAATTCCCTCAGAAAGGTGTGTAGAGGAGGACTGGGGAGAGATACCAGAAGAGGTATGGTACATCCTTTCCACCAACACCCACCTGAGGTGGAAGATGAACCCTGATTCTGTCTTGCTCAGGCTCCTTGTGGTTGCTTGCTGCAAGTACGGTATATACTGGTTTGAGCAGTCTCCAGAAGAAACGTCGAAGTATAACACGTAAATAAATTCTGGACAGTGCAGAAGCTGAGTTTGGTTCCCCAAGCATCCCCATGTAGGGCAAACATTCCCCACTTTCTCCTTATGATGGATCTTCCTTCCCTTCTCCCCCTCCTTCCTCTGTCCCCTGTTGCCTGATCGGATCCCTTGGCACACAGGCAATAGTCCTTGCTTACAGTCCTTGGAAGCAGCAGCTCTCAGTCTGATTTGGAACAGCAAATAAAGCCTGAGAAGTTGTAACCTGCCCACAGACGATCCACAGAAGGAGCTGCATTACCTCACCATACTCTGAGCAGCGCTCAGCAGTCTGGACCAGGCACAACAAAGTGTTTGAAAACACCACCAGCAATGCAGCGTCCTGCTCCAGACCTAGTTTTCCGTATTTGTCTGTTAATGGGAAGGTGTAAGAGGGAGAAGTGAAACTGCCGGACTACATCAGAGTTGGGCTGCAGCCATCTGGCGAGGCTGGAGGTGTCTGATGTACGTGGGATTTGGAAAGGCCAGAGGACAGGAGAAGGCAGTGATGGCAGTGGGAACAATCTAGATACGGCCAAATGTTTTAGTTGAACAAAGGAAACTCTTAACCTGCCAGGGCTGTGGATTAGCCCCTCCTGTCATTAGCATGCTTCTATAGACAGTCTGAAATAACATGAGCCATAAACAGCCATCCAAGTAGATTCACATGGAGGAGGGAGGGGCCTTGGTGAGACCTGTACTAGAATATTCCCCCCAGCTTTGTTGAGGACTTTTTAAAGAAGTTATTAAAACCTGGCAAGGATAAAAAATCAGGGAAATTGCTGAAGGCCTGGGGAAGGATTCCTCCCAGTGAGACACCTGCAGAGATGAGTTGTCCAGTCCATTAGTGTAGGAAAGGGACTACATTGACCACTGTGACAGCAGGCTGGACTCAGTGGCTTTGGAGAGGCTGGGAGTCCTCTCTTCAGAACCAAAAGCCATTAAAGCCAAGGTCTGACAACCGCAGACGGACAGACTACAATTAGAAGAAAAGACACAGATATTCAGCAAGAGGGCTGACAGGCTGCTCTGGCAAACTGACAATGCAAATGGGCATTTATTCTCCTGGTGTCTTTCAAGCAAATCAGATGTACTTCTGAAATACATTTTTACCATGCAAATGTTGCTGGAACAGGCATGATAGCAAAGTTTAAAGGATTATGATATACAGAAACCAAATCAGATATTATTGTAACCTTAATATATATAAAACTAAAAATACGAAGTATTGCAACTCTCTCAAAGCCCAGGTACATGAGAAACTTACAACATATCTGTCAAAGACAATGTCTCACCTGACATTGTCTCTTTCTCCACAGCAAATGTGAAATAACTTTGTACCTTTTTAGTTGAAGGGTATTTTAGTGAGGGATAAACTCAGTCACATTATCTCAGAGGTGCAGCAAGGCAGAAATATCTGCACAGACTGTTACTACTGGTCAGCTGGCACAAGATAAATTATTTGTCATGTCCTTGACAGCAATGGCTTGGTTGTGTTTCCCAGACATCTGTGGAAGGGTTCAACCCATTGCCTGGGCTGGCAGAACAAGGAGTCTGGCAGAATAAACATTCTGATGGTGCCATCACCTCCCCTCTGCAAGCCCAAGAGTGGATTTGGCCAGACTGAACAGCTTCGTGCCAGGACATATGCACCAGTTCAGCCCAGGTCTCTGCTGAGCACATCAGCTGTGATCCCCTCACATACTAGGCAGCTGGCAAAACTGCCACCATGGAGTGAAAACCTGCCCCACCAAAAAAGCTTCACTGGGCCCCAAAGAAGCCAAGAGCAAGTGTCTCTTCCCAACCAGGGACACGGATCCGCAGGACCCAAAGTCTAGGAGTAAATAAAACACAAAACCCACAGAAAATACCTATCACAATAACCAGTTAAGAAGTTTATCTTTTATAGTTCCAATAGAGAATTTTTCTCAGCTGTGAGCAGATGTGTATTAATGGATGGATTTAAAATGGCTAAGCTCAGACAGATCACAAATGTATTTTGGCAATGTAATCCACAAAGTAATACTTATGACAGAACATGCACAATAACACTAATATTTCAAGAGGGATTTAGAAAAAGATGAGATTTACTAGTTGAGAATGAGAAATAAGATTTGATATTTAAATGTACAGGGACTTAAACATTTGGATGAGGAGGTACGAGTAACACTGTGAAAGGTTTTCAAAGTTCAAAACGAAAGAATCCTGAAGTCAGCTCTTCTTAGCAGGATACACTGAAGTGAGTTATGTACACTCATGCAATTAGGGTGATTTCTATACATGCGCTAGGAGTCAAGCTGCTGCATATTTGTGTGCACTTGTGGTCAGTTGCAACTTTTGCCGGTAGCAACATTTTTGATTGTTCTCAGTACCTCATAGACACTGGTATGAATATAAGTAGCAATGAGGCTATCAGTCCCAACCAGCTTTAAGTCCGTATGGATTACTTGGCATCAGTAGAGTATCTGATCGCTAGCTGAACAGGAAAAATCTTTAAGCCCTGGTACAGAATGCAAGTAGTGTCATCTTTTTGGAGAGATGAAGGCTAGAAACAGCTGGAGGGCTAAGTCAGGTTAAAGTCCAGCCACAGAACTGCAGGGCTGAGCTCAGGTTAGAGGAGTTTATATCAACAGAACTATGCAAGTATTAATGGGGTTTTTAGATGTATTCCTGTTTAGTAACATGTTAAAGAAATTAACTTATCCTTTAAGATAATTCCCCTCAAGAAACAGAGATATAGGCCTCACATAAATGCGCAACTTTTTTGTGTATTTTGAATTGGGTTTAACAAACCTGAGCAAGTACTGCAAAACATGTTATTCAAATTTTTGTCTGAAATTTCTGCTGTCTTGTTATTATAAGCACACACTTCTGTCCGTGCTGCCCGCAGATATTGTATGGAAAAGATTGACTAGCAAGTGCTTTCATGGAAATAATGAATGTTGCTATGTCTGCAGTTACCCAGAAGAATTAGTGTATATGTTAGGTCCTGGATACATTCCACTGAAATTTAGGCAACTAGCCCGAAGTCTCTCAGTTAAGAGTTCAGCTTCGTTAGTTAACCTCAGTTCCCAATGAAGAGATGGATTATACCAGAAAGCAGTTTACCTAAAATCTGAATAGCTCTGAGCACCTGGCTCTTTCTCACATAAGTGAACACAGGGGGTCTCTGCATAACTGCACAGCAGAAAGGTTTTCTGACTCATGGTGGGCCTGGTCCTTCAGTTGCCCAGACTGGGAACTGGCTGGAACACACTTGTCTCCCTTCTGCATGCTGGGAAGTGTCCCGTGGCCGTAGGTTAGGCACCATCAGTGTTTCTAATTTTGGGCGCTTAGCTCAATATCCAACATGAGAGCAAGCGATGCTTCAATTGGCCTTACTCTGAGAGCTACCTCCATCCAGATCAGATTATCTTCGCACTCATTCTGACTTAATTCACCCCATTACAGTTCTGAATTTTGCTTCTTGCTGCCCCAGTAAAACCACCCATGGGCGGGTGGGGTCCTAAGAGGTATTCATGGGTCTTGATTAGCAAATCATTTTGATTACAGAATAGCATGTAGGAAATTCTAAGCATATAAAGTCTGCAAAAGAGTGTTAGAAGCAAACTTCTAAGAAGTTGCTCAGCATAAGCTGTTCTCTTCCCTCTAGACTTTACAGTGTCGAGGTGAGCAGAGCCACGCACCACAGGCAAGAGGTCCTCAAGTGCAGCAGAAGAGGAATTCCACTCTAAATAAATACCCTCGCAGGGGCTTGTGAAAGATTAGAAGCCCTCAAACTAGGCAGAGTTTGAAGGAGAGAACTTTGGCTAGCTCGCACCCTTGAGTTTTGAAGGAAGCAAGAATGAAAATGAATGATGCGTCTACTGATAAACGTAGGTAGCTATTCACATCTGCAGGGACTAGGAAACGTGGGCACAGTATGTGTGATTAGGAAGAGGCAGCAATAAGCCAGCTTATTGCGCATGAGTGGTCAGAATACCACTGTAAATGCTTTAAAAGGATTCAGTAAGGGAACAAAATAAAAAATGTAACTTTATTAGAGATGGCCAATATGGTTTTATGAGGTATGGGTCATACTCAACTGAGTGACTGATTGTTTTTCAAAGATATAGTTGCCACAGTAACTATGGAAAGGCAGACATGTTTTACAGCTGAATTTTCAAAGACATTCAGTAAAGTCATTTCTCACATAGAGTCATAGAATCGTCTAGGTTGGAAGGGACCTTTAAGATCATAGAGTCCAACCATCGACCTAACACTGCCAAAACCACCACTAAACCATGTCCCTAAGCACCCCATCTTCCTGTCTTTTAAATACCTCAGGGATGGCTACTCCACCACCTCCCTGGGCAGCCTATTCCAATGCTTAACCCTTTCTGTGAAGAAATTTTGCCAAATATCCACCCTAAACCTCTCTTTGCATAACTTGAGGCCATTTCCTATTGTTCTATCACTTGTTACTAACGAGAAGAGGTCGACCCTCACCTCTCTACAACCTCCTTTCAGGTAGTTGTAGGGAGCCATAAGGTCTCCCCTCAACCTTCTTTTCTCCAGGCTAAACATCCCCAGTTCCCTCAGTCACTCCTCATAAGACTTTTGCTCCAGACCCCTCACCAGCTTCATTGCCCTTTTCTGGACACGCTCCAGCACCTCAATGTCTCTCTTGCAGTGAGTGGCCCAAAACTGAACAGAGTACTAAAGGTGGGGCCTCACGAGTGCTGAGTACAGGTGGACAATCACTTCCCTAGTCCTGCTGGCCACACTATTTCTGATACAAGCCAGGATGTTATTGGCCTTCTTGGCCACCTGGGCACACTGCTGGCTCGTATTCAGCTGGCTGTCCACCAACACCCCCAGGTCCNTTTTTTTTTTAAATAGCCTATTCAGAAGGAAACTGGGTCAAAAGGGTAACATTTTTTTAAAATAATCCATTTACTGGATACTTTGGGGTACATACAGCTTCTCAGAGTTCAGAAACACAGTTATCTTTACATTTCCAACTTGTTCATATTCTCTCTGCATATTGTGCAGGCACAGATATTTTTACACATCTAATATCAACAGAAAAAGGAGAGAGGGTTTCAGAGTGTGACAGTCAGGAGACACCCCAACTCTGGGTTTTGCTGTTGTGGTGAGATGAATCTCCTCATATTTCATACATCCCAGTGCCCTCTTTGCCTATGATGTATGAACACTTAATTCATCACTGACTTCTCTCTGTGGTGAAATAATTCCCCTAGTAGGAAGATGAGGTCCAAGCAAGAAGTTGTGTTGAGCAGCGCCCAAGTGAGATGGTCTTTGCCTGCGGTGCAGGCTTTGGCCCAGCTGTGAGAGACGGTACAGATGTGGCTTATGAGCCTCTGGTTCACTCCTTACAGTGAAACTTTGAGTTAAAAAACCATAGCACTACTGCAGAAATAATATGAAATTTTAGTATATGAATATTATTTTTCCCAATCTCAAGTAGATAATTTAACTTCTACTAAGTGGACATTTAGAGAAAGTTGTCAGTGTGAGAATGAAAAAAATGACTCAAGACTATGGAAATTAATAACAGTCACTTTTCCTTGCTTTTACTTCAAGCTTTGCCTTGAATGGTAGCCACTTTCCACAGTACTGGGCAGAAAGTTTCCTTCCTGTCATTTATTTTATATCTAAGACTACAGGGTTTTAATGTCCAATTCTTTAATGATTCCCCACCTGACGGCCATTTTACAATGTTGGCTAGCAGGAACCAGCAGATCAGCTTTTTTGTTTTTATTAAAGAGTTTCTCTGTCAAATCAAGAAGGAAACCTTATGAAAGATTGTTTAGTGGTAAAAGGCAGGAAAAAGAAAAGGGAAAATATAATCCCCCTTCCCTAAAATTCTAACAACATTTGGAAAATATTAGGAAGTATAAAATTGGAAGTCTTTTATAATGCTCCAGACCATGGGAAATAGGTGGATTTGGAACTGATAAAAACTAATGTAGCTCTGTTTAAATTAATCCAAATTTGTGACATATGATGATCCAGCCCAGAGGTAATAGCTTCTAAATAATATTTTTTCTTATTTTTGTCTATGCTGATGAAGTCACTGCTCTGTGCCAAAGTAGCAGTTTGTTTTCAAATTAATCCTTCACTTCAGGGGAGGATAGATTCCTTGTTACATTAGCCCTCTGGATTCCTGTAAAGTATTACTCTTTGTGTTTCAAATTGAACGATGAATTTGGACACTAGCTTTCTGTTTGCCATCTTATTTGACAAGCTGTGCCAGCCTATTATGCTGATCTGACAAAGTATCAAAATTATGAACAATAATTTCATAGGCAGGATGGACTGTAAAGTTTATTTAAAGAACCGCTTCCAGGGAGATACCCTGGAATCTCCCTGCTGTTGATCCTGGGCTCCTTCCCGGCCTGCTGGGAGCCAGCTCTGTCCGAGACAGGAGGAGGAAGCACAAACCATCTGGCAAAGGCAGCTTTTCTAGCAGAAGAGGAGTTTTGAGCTGAGTTACCTTGGGGGTTAGTGTGGCTTCTGTTGCTGAACAGTCCTGGTCCTCTCACATCTACTACATGCTCGAGAAATGTGCAGTGGGGTAACTTTTGTGTGATACGATTTGCATACCATGCTGCTATGTTGTGAGGACAACAAGCTTCGTTTCACATTTTCCTCTAGCTCTTTGGTTAGGGTATCGTAAGTTTTTCCCATTTTCACCTACATTGCACAACTGCAGTAGAAATGCAGTTCTTCCTCGCCTGCCCCCACCGGCTCGTGTCATTCCCCCCGCTGCTTGCTGTTCTTCCATTTACCTTCGCGATTCCACCTGTGCTGACTGTATTTACCAGAAGTCTGACTGCCCTTCCTCTTCAAGCCTGTCAGAAATTGTTGAGTTTAGATAAGTGCAAAAATCCAGGAGGATTGGATTTGGGGGAATGTAATAATGTCATAAACTGAAGTAGGGAGACATTTGTACACATAATGAAGCCTCCAAAATGAGGACAGTCAAGAAGCACACCAACCTGCCAGAGATGTTGTGCAGTCTCCATCCTGGAAGGGTTTCCAGACCTGACTGTGGTGAAGCCCTGAGCAACCTGGTCTGAATTTGGTGCCGACCTTGCTTTGCACAGGAGGTTGGGCAAGGCCTTGGCCAACCAAGGCCCCTTCCCACCTGAATTATTCTGTAATTACATGAGAATCTCTTGAAATCCTGTGAGAAATTATCAATAAAAGTCACATTCTGGCCCTCAAAAGAGAGACTCCAGCACAGACAGCCCAGACGGCACTATGCCTGGGTGGTGTGTCAACAAGTTTAGATATAGTTATGGTGATTTCAAGAGTCTTTACAAAGTTTCACATGTGCACCAGAAATCTAACAAGTCTGCTCTAAAAAGACATCTTGCATTTCTGTGTTTTCTTTAGGTGCTACCTATTAATTAGTATTAACTGGATAGCTGCTAAGACTGAGCACACATTTCCATGCCACTGGCTATACATAAATCTCTTCACACCCATTATTTCTCACAGGCATATATGCTTAGCACAGCAGCAGTTTGCCAATGTTTCTCAATATTCTTGCTCACTTGATCAGGTGATGTAGTTAGGCTACATCTAGACTAGTCAATTGAAAAGCAGTAGGAGGAGATATTAATTACTTGACTCTAACCAGGAACTATTGGCTGCAAGAGGGCACCATTTAATAACAAAGTTGTCTATGCTCAGGGATGGTGAGTTAAGACCAAAAAAGGGGCAGAGGAGATCTGCTAAGAGGACAAAGGCAGATACCACAAAAGAAGACTTAGAGCATGTTTTTCAGTCCATAAAAAAAAAAAAGCCTGGGAGAGGATAGAAAATTGTTTACGAAGGGCCATAAGGTAGAAGGGAGATAAGCTCATTTGAATAATACTCTGCACTGATTTGAGAATAAGTGGCTATAAATTGGTTCTTAATGAATGTAGAAAGAATTTGTATATAGGCAGGGTTTTTGCAGCCACGAAGGTAGGGAAGTTCTGGAAGAGCCCTTCCGTAGGTGTTGTGGGGGTGGCAGCTGCGCTGCTCAGGCGGATGTTGGTACATTCATGGGGGGATCCTAGCGGTAAACCAACTCAATGGCTTTGGCAGTCCCATGTTCCTGTTTTCTTCAAGTTTAAAATACCTCTTAGCTAATATACTACCATCTAACTATAAAAATTGAGATGTTATGATATTTAAATTGTATAGTATGTTGTCGAAGTAAAGCTGCTGCTAAGGTACCTAAGCTAATCCATCCCTAGGGTAAATTCCTTGTTGCTGCTGGGCTGGACTCTGGCTGTTGCTGTATGAGGTCTGGCAGCTCAGGGATGGTACAAAGCTGAGGAGCAATTCCCCCTGTAAGGTAGGTATGCTGGTACATCAAGCCCCTCACTCCCTCCAACAACAACAAAAAAAATCAGCACATTGGATGCCACTGGGACAGAGAGACTCACGTGTGCTCGGCTCTGCAGAAGCTCGGAACTACAGAAAAAGCAGCAAGTGGCACAGATAAGGCTTATATATGTCAGACATGAGCCCTTGCTTAATATCTTGGAGTAATGCAGAAGCCAATGGCATTTAAATGATGCACACTCTGTTTTGTTTCTCTTTGCTTTTCTGTTTTCCCTTAATGTCCGCTGATCCTGTTCACTGAAGCTAATCTAAGAGCAATTTGTGTTTATTCCTGTTGACACGGCTATACTTTCATTTTTGTCTATGCAGCTTTAACATAATTTCTAGTACTTGCCATGTTAAAAGAGGTGGCTATCTCACATACCGATGAGAAAGAACATTTGAGAAATACAATTTGTTTTCAGTCCTCTGTAGGGCTGTTGTAATAGCAGGAAAGAGGACACAGTAATACAGTCCTTCGGACATGAAAAGGGCTAGAACATAAATCTTTAGTTGTCACTACATAGGGATTTAGTTGACCTTAATCTGTATTACAGAGTTCAGCTCATGCCACAGTTTGTGACACAACACATTTGAAATCTTTCAGACAGGGCTTGTGCTCAGTGATGCTGGTGTAAATCTGTAGTAAATATATTGATTTCAGTGGATTTGCTTATTCCAGAGCGATACAGTAATACTTTGGATGACCTGAGATGTCTATACAGAGAATTATGATACAGGAAGTCTGAGTAAACTGTGCCACCTCTTCCTTCAGTAATTTTGAGAGATGACCTAAATGAGCTGCTGTTTTCAAAATGATAACCAGGGTTTGATAAAACCAGTTGTGATGATGCTGAATGTTGCAAATGCATCTAGCCAACATACCTTGCTGGTTTGTATTTTACCCATCTGATTCCTCTGCCCCCCACCTTCCTCGTTTTACCTACAGCCATTACATCTCTCCTCACAAGTCAGCTCTGATTTTGGTCTTATTTATGTTGTACTTGTAATAGCTCAACTCTTGACTCCATGGTGAGATATGACCATTCACACATTATGCAGCAGATCTATGGACCCAGTGAAGTCCCAGTAGTATCCTGATAGCTGAAGAAAGAAAAGGAATTTTTAAATGTGCTTTCTCAGACAGCACATCTTTTTAATTACCCAGCCACAGCCCTCCGTGACTCAACAGGGTAACCATTCTCTCTGCTCAGTTTGAAAAGAAGAATCTTCTTCAACCCTCAGGCTTTTTTTTTTTTTTTTCAGTCGTAGCGTCCCACTTTATCTGTCAAGAGCTAACTTGTCAGTGGTACAGTGACATTCCTAGAAAGTTGTAGGCAAAAAAAGGACCAAAATTTCTCTTTTGGCTGAGACACCACTCAAGAATCATGGTTCTACCACAGAAATAAGACAAGAATTCAAGGTCGAGTGCAATTTTAAGGGTGAGCCTGTGGATTTGGAAATAGAATTGCCCCTCCTTGGCTATTTGCTTACTCTGCAATGGGAAGAAACTGAAGGTTTTGTTGAACTGGGCAGCTATACTAACTTATCAGATGGGACAGGGACCACATATCCAGGCTTGGTTAGAGCATTTGCTTTGCCTAGAGTGAACAAACCTTTCATTTTAACTTCAGGACGTGCAGAGGCACACTAGCTCTCTCTTACTACCAGAGTCACAATCACTGCTGCATATATGCAGTGGAAAGGTGATTCTCAAAGCCTGATGGCGTGTACTGATTTGGTTTCTAACTGTAAAGAAGTACCACGTTGACCCTCACAGATCATTCATCGTTACAGATTGAAAACATGAGGCTTTGTTAACCAAAATAAAGGTGGTTTTATCAACATCCTGAAAATTGGATATTAAGCAGAATTTTTTCCAAAGAAAAAATTGCTCCTCAAAAGAAAAAGTTGCTTCTCATTGGCAACAAATCTTATAAACTGTGCACAAAATACTCAACTGCTGCGTGAAAAGGAATATCCAGTCCTCCTTCAAAAGTTTAAAAAAAGAAAAACCCAACTCATTTCATCATACAGATACTTGTTATCTACATTATCCCTGGATGCTGACTGCCACTCTGTGAAACCTGAGCCTGCTTCCTGCAGTACACTTACAGCCAAAACAAAATGCGTAAGACTCAAGTGGCCTGTGGAAAAAAAAGACATGTCCATTCTCGGTATTTAAGTTCCTTTCTTCTTCACTTTTCTTAAACTCAGCTCTTTAAAACATCCTATATCACATATTTTTGGAGAACTGTTCTAAATAAGACAAGGCAATATTACACTAAGACAGACCAAGCTTTGCTTTTTACCACCAACAAGCTTGCTTGGAATTTTTGCTTGGAATTTTACCACCAACAGGCTTGCACTCTAGGCATAGGCTTGCAAGGAATGTGGTTTTCTCCCAAAGCCACATCTATCTTCAGGCTTTTGCTTTACTAATGCACACAGCTGCAACCAGTCTGTCCCTTCACCTTTGTGCCTGCACTCAGGGATGTGCCTTGAGGACTATTGGTCTTCTCAGGCTGGATCTTGGTTTGGGCAGCAGCTTCCAACAGCTTCTGTTCTCACTATGCAAAGAGGCGCTTAATTGCCACTTGCATTTAACCCAAGCAAAAACTAATTTGCATGCCTGGGACTGATCCCTAAAATTAAACCATATGTTTAACAGCTGCCCTTAGCTGCTTTCAGCATAGCAATGGGGTAGTTTAGGCAAGGTCTGGAGAGGGAGTAACCATGCAACAGGGAAAGGAGGAGTGTCCTCAAGTGCCCCTAGGTCCTATATTGATTTATTTATAGGTTATGTATTTTTAAAAGTGCAGCTGGAAGCTCAGAGAATTGCATTTTTGACAGAAAAAAATGTGCCCAGGAAAATTTCTATTTGTTTCCACAAGAATATGTTGATTTGGACCCCTTGACACGCGCTTGGGACAGTAACGCTACCTATCAACAGGTCGAACAAGATCTGAAAGTCTGGAAAGCCCTGGTCCGCAGCAGGCTGGGCTTGCAGTGCTGGCAGCTGCCTGGCTGTGCTGCCAGGATATCTCCAGGATTGATGGGAAGCGCAGAGCTGGGTGTCTGGAGTAACAGTGGTGTCTGGGGTGCTTCCCAGGACAAAGACCTGCGGTGATGGGGCTTTCCAGCCCAGGGAACCAGGCAGTGCCTGTGTGAGGGCAACACCATGGGGGAATTTCCCTTCTGCACCCTTTCACACACACGTGTGGCTCCAGGGAGCCGGGAACAGGCATGGAGGGGGCAGGAAAGTTTTTAATCTGGGACCAGTTCTGATCCATAAGAAGGAAAGTTCAGTATCTGGGACCTATTCTGGATTAATGCAGCCAGAAAGATTTCTGAAGGGGGCAAATCTTGCCCTGGTGTTTTCCCCCGTCAGGTCTTTGTGGTGAAGAAGAGGCAATAAAAATCGATGGGGTTGGAAAAGAAAACAGCCCCATGACCTCAAGAAGGAAAATGACATGTTGGCACCCATCTCTGGCCTTTACTGCTTTGCTCCACACTGCAGAGCAGAAAACCTACAGGTCCCATGCCCCAGGAGTCCTCTTGCTTCCAAGCATAGCATCACTGAGGTCCTTTCACTGCCACAAGAGCAGTGGGAGAGCTCTTCTTCAGCAGCAGTCTGCTTTGCTGGTGCTAGAGGGACAAGGAGCAACCATGCTGGTGGTCCAAGGCAGGAGAGGACACAGGGATGCAGAGACATCCTTGTGCAGAGTGGTGGGGGAGGGGCTTTTGTCAGTGGGGCAGACTCATGCACCGGTTAGTGCTTCTTGACAAGTCATTCAACTCAGCAGTGCCCCAGTAGCAGCCTGTCTGCACATTTCTAGTGCCCAGCTAATGCGTTGTAATTCAAGTTATCTTTGCTCACACTCAGAGAGCTCTTGTAAGCAGTCACCTCGCCTTCCCTTTGCCCTGGGTTAGCAACGCGTCTGTCAGCAGCTCTTGCTGTTCAGCTGATGCGTGGTGACTTGCTAATCTGTGACTTTTGGGTGACTCTAACACTCTCGGTGCAATGACGTTCGTTCTGCTCCAGGAGCCGTGCAGCAGAGAGGCGGAAGAGAATTGCAACGAGACCTTAAATACAAGAACTTCCATTAATTTATACATACAGATATGCATATGCATTTATTTATATGCTATATTTATACAGTATATCTATGTTTATGTGTTTACATATAAACACACAGGCTCGCTTTGCGCATATATATGTGTGTATGTCAGTGTGTATGTATGTATGTGTGTATGCATATGTATAAATATATACGTACACCTGGAGAGCACATGAACTAGGTGGTCAAATTCAGAGTATTTGGATTCAGAGCACTTGTGCTGGGGTTGAGTTAGATGGGGATTTACATTTATCAACAGTTCTTGACTACCCCTTTGCCACGGGAATGAGAGCAGTGTTTGGCTAGAATGACCAGGGTTAACTAAGCTGACAGCTCCTCTGAGAAAATCTCAAGCCAAAGAAAGTCAAAAGGGGATAGAGGGATAGAGGGGAAGATATATGAATGATTAAAGTATCTAAAAGGAAATCAGTAATTTTGAAACGCCAGGGCTGGAAGCAATTAGTGGCTGGCTGGCAACTCGCAAGAATCAATAAAAGAAGGATGCAATTTCTAATAACTCAAAAATAAAATCTGCTGATAAGTTAAGAAGGAGCTATAGGGGGAAAAAAGAGGTGAATAGGAAACTAAATCTGTTAACAATTATTGTCAGTGCCAACACTGCCTTGGAAGAGTCACGTTTGTTCTACCATCTCCACCCAGCCAATTATAACAATATGTATTCACCAGGCTCTCATGACAGGAGCACCCACCAATCCTGCTAGCACTAAGGAGCTGCTGGCATTTGTTTTTATTTTAATTTATCACTCAGCTGTTTCGAATCACATAAAGCTAAAACTTGGCTTACAAGTTGTCAGTTCCAATGCTAATCTTTTGTGCTTACTGCATATGTGCCTGTGTGATATGTATATTTTCTGAATTGTAAAACTGCCATGGAAATTTCCCAGTCTGGGTATGAGATCTCCTCTCCAGCCCTTTACTGTAAAGATTGGTCATGTTAAAGCTATTGACATATGTTTACTCCCCAAACAGGAGCCTGCCGGATGATGCAAACTAGCTGGGTCTAGTCCACCATCCCTTTACAGAAGTTTAATAAGCTAACCTAGAGCAGTAGATCAGATTGTATATGTGCAAAGTCATCTTATGCAAAGTGATGATACGCATATGATTTCCTTAATTTCTCTAACCAGGTGATAAACAGCACAGGCATGTGATAAATTGCATTTATTTTTCACCTTTTGACCTCCTCACTTGTTCTCTGCCCACTAATCCGTTTCTGCTGGGACCACTTCTGGCATTACAAACCACTGAGCAACACTCAAACAGCCAATGCTTGAAAAAAACTCTGTCACAGATGGTTTCCTTCTTTCCTTTGTAAACAGAGAGTTTCCCTTTTTATCCTTCTCCCCAAAATTACACTAGTCCAGAACAGAAACCAGCGACAGGTACAGGACATTGTAGCTGGGGTGCTGGCTCATCAGCCAGAGCTGGATGTGCCCATGTGAGATCCTCGATTTGGGGGTATATATTCTGGTATAAATAATAAATATCTTGTGAAGTGCTTTCTCCAGAACGTGGCAAAAAAAAAAGATATATGGTGGCTTGCTCTGATATAAATATTATGTTACAAAAATCACTCATGTCTTCAGTGCTTCAGAAGAATTTTGCTGGTTTTGGCCCCAATCCTGTAATATGCTCTGTATGGGCAAGAAGTCCTTCCTCATGGACTAACTGAAAGACTGAAGCTGTATTTGGACCGTACAGTTGAAAGCATTCAGCTGCTTCTCAGCACCGTTGAGTTGCTTTTCATTTACATTTAACTAAACTGAGCAAGTTCCATCCTAACTAACATACAGGGAATTTGCATCCTGTTTGCTGTAAGACATAAATGTGCCACATTGGGGTCCCAGAGCTCAGGGCAGAGCTAGGGGTAAACTGCGAGTCCCTGGTATCCTTCTTCCAGGGTCATACCCTGGATCATTTGCATCCTGCCCAAATTAAGGCTGTTTATTTCTTGATCCTGATATAAGGGAATCATTTCAATAATATGAACTTGCAACAAATCATTTTATGCTCTGCTAGGAAGATAAGGAGTAATACCAGTACCCTGGGTGCCAGTGGCATTGCAAGAGGTGGGTATGGATTAGGTCCTGACCCTGGCTGGAGAGGCTTCTGAGAGAAGGTGATTTGTGCACAGTCCATGTGCTGGTGGAGCAACTGCCTGTATATCACTGGTGTGCAAGTGCTCAGAAGACTTTCCACCATCTGTACCTACACTACGTGCAGCAAACCCAGGCTCTCTTTCATACCCACAGAGCACCCAGACTCTGCACAACATCAGCTGTGAGATGGGACTTCGGACTTCATGTACACTGAGATTGACTTCACTTCACGCATTGTGAGCCTGCACACACTACAGCCAAGACTTACAGACATTCTGCCAATCTTGTGCCCAGCTGAATGCAATTTTTTTAATAAGCTGATAAAACCAAACATTTTATTCTGATATAACCGATTTTTTTCTTTATTTTAGGGGACCGGTCTACACTGATCTGCACAGCAAACACACACACAGGCTTTTGAAGGGTTTTTGAAAGAATCAGAGACCAATCACTGCTTCAGTAGCCCCACAAACAAACAAAGCTAAATGAAATCACACCAACCATTTCCCTGCCTCATTTTCCTCCACACTCCTAAGCAGTCTATGGTGTTAGATTCAAGAGTTTCTTCTGGCATGTGGCTTCTCCTTTGAACTATGGGCTGTAGTTTTCTGCCGCCCTCAGCTGTTCTCACAGTTAAACCAGACCTTTCACCATGAACGGCTTCAGCCTCATCAGTCGTTGTCACACATTGACTTGCTTGTTCTTCAGTTCTGTTCTCTGCTCTCAAGCCATTTTCCTACAGATATCCCGGAGAACCGTGGTTGTGCCTTGCATACATCCAGCTCATTTTCCCATGTTGCTTCTGTCTGAATGGTGACATCTTATTCCCATGGTTTCTGGGCTGGGGAACGTATGCCACAGGCAGTCCTAGCAGGGTAAGGCTGAGTCTACCTCACCCTTGTCATGCAAGGGAGCAACATTTGTGTAAGATAACCCCTGACTCATGAGAGTTTATGCATGCAGGTTCGTAGCCAGAACAGCATCAACTCTCATTGCACTTAGGGGAAGTTCGCGGGAGGCTGCCAAGTTACAGCATTTTCCTACCTACCTGTAGACTGGAGCACATTATGGGGAGGAAATACATACATTGATCTATAAAGGCTTTGTTTAGCTCTGATTTGTTAAAGGTCACTCAGCATGAAACAATTAAAAAAAATAGCTCATGCCTGATAAGCGTATCTGGATTCTTGGAGGTACGTGAACCTAGCTGGATAGACATCATTTCTTTGGATTTCAGGAATGCATTTAGTGCTGTACCACACACCGGTGCAATCTCAGCAAGTCAGAAAGCATTAGAGGGATGGCAAGGCAGGAACTGTCAAAGGGAACAGTTCAACAGTGGGTCAGGGCACCAGAAACCTGCAGAATACAAGCAAAAGTGTGAGATAGTCACATCTCAGTTCTGTAAACTATGCAAATGTTCAAAACCCACCTATTGCTCAAGATTTGGAAAGTAAGTTTTGTAAACTTGGACCAAGCAGAGATTTCTTGGATGTTTGCATTGTGCAGGATAAAAGTGTGAGGTGCTGCCTGGTTCCCCAGACAAGTGACTTGTGTCACTGGAGCTTGTCAGAGTGCCAGGGGGACTGCAGAGCCTGCCCACCTCGCCCCCATGCTCCTCCAGCCAGCACTGGGACAGGCAGGGAGCCGCGACACACCAGCCGAGTGGTTTCTCTCTCCCACGCTTCAGAGGGGAAGTATCAGATTGTCAGACACAGTCTGGTCAACGCTCTGCTCCTGGGATAGTGCAACTACATACTGTCCTTATTTGGGCTGGATTGCAGGGTTACGAGCCCGCCCTTGGACTTTTTTTGCCTTTTAACAAGTTCACTTTGGTGAGACACGTTTTTTCCCCTGTAAGGAAAAACCCCACAAATATTTTTAGAGCTGGTTAAATTATTTGTTATGAACAGATTGTCCAATGAATTTTGGCTTTTTTCTGAACATGAGTCATTCACAACCTTATTTCAGTGGATGTATTTGTTATTCATAAATACTAAAGGAATAGTTTATGCAAAGGAACTTCAGTCTCTGGGTTATTCCAGAGCTGCTTGATTTTTCATTAGTGTCTGTTTTTCCTAGTCCAAGATTGTTTATCTAGGCTGTGGAGCACCGTATCTTCACTGTAAATAGTAACAAAAGACTTTACACAGGTGAAGACCAGCTAAAAAAATTTGAAGGAATAGAAAAACAAAATTAACTACTACTGATGGTAAAAACATGTTAACATTTGGCTTCAGAAGTTTTTGTGGATATGGCTGTGGTAATTGAAACCATTGCAAACACAGAGTAGTGTCATTCGACAAATCACATCAGGAACGAAAAGATGGGTTTGTATACCCAGCAAAGGACCTGGACACCCAAAGTTTCTCCAGGACAAAGGAGTTGAACTCCTGCATAGTAAAAGGACTCACTCTAAGTATCCTTGTTTGGGCTAAAGTTTTCTAGGTTAGTAGACTTTTCTTCTTCCTTCTACCTAGACAGCTTAGTCTGAGCAGGTTGGCACTTGCTTTGGGCATGGATTAATAAACTGGATCAGCAATCAGGGTTAGGGTATGATTTAGGTTCTGAACATCTGCATCTAACAGACCAAGTTGGTCTACCAGTTGCTGGACCACGGCAAGTCCTCAAGGCTAGGATGAAGACGGGGCAACCCCCAGCATCAATACAGGCTGGGGGATGAAGGGATTGAGAGCAGCCCTGCCGAGAAGCACTTGGGAGTACTGGGGGATGAAAAGCTCAACATGAGCCGACAATGTGGGCTCACAGCCCAGAAGGCCAACCATATCCTGGACAATAGGATAAGGGGTAATGGTTTTAAGCTATAAGAGGGAAGATTCAGAATACATATAAGGAAGAAATTTTTTACAATAAGGGCAGTGAAACCTTGGAATATGTTACCCAGGGAGGTGGTAGGTAGGTGCCCCATCCCTGGAAAGATTCAAGGTCAGGTTGGACGGGGCTCTGAGCAACCTGATCTAGTCAAAAATGTCCCTGCTTATTGCAGGGGTGTTGGACTAGGTGACCTTTAAAACTCCCTTCCACCCCAAACTATTCTATGATTCTATATCAGCAGAGGCAAATGCATGTATTTTTACAAAGCATTGGTGTGTTTGGCAGTGCTAGATTAAGAGTTGGACTTGATGACCTTAAAGGTCTTTTTCAACCTAAACATTTCTACAATTCTGTGATTTTATGGGTTACAGTTAGAGTTACTGTTTGGGGCATTGGCAGCTGCAGACCTATTTTATCTGCCAGAGCCTACATGTAGATGTGTAAGATGCAGCAGTGACCCTATCTCCATAGCCCATATTGTCAAAAACACCTGTCCTTAGTCTCAGCTAAAGCACATGCCAGTGATCCCAACCAACCTCTGCCAGTGGAGACCCTGTAGAGACTGTGGGCTTTTGCAGTAAAAGTATCTCTTTGGTGCCTGGTGTCTCAAATCCTATATTAATTCCCAATCCTGACCTTAAACATCCCAGCAAGCCCTAACAATTCAATGAATCACAGTGACCACTTCAGACTTCAGATCTGAAATGAGGTTTGTGAGTACCCTACAATTAGCAGTTACTTCAGCTTTTCAGATCCTGCTTTCATAAACCCACAAACTATTAGGTCACCCACTTCAGTTAATGAAAGTCATTCACAGTACACCCTTTTGAAAATCAGTTCAGTGTAGCTCAGTGGAGCAGACAAGATCCATCTACACCTGTAGTGGTATTGCCAATATCCTCCAGAAACACTGCAGTCCAAATGCTGGCAAAATGATTTAAATAATTTTGAAGTACCTTTGAAAGCTACCCTCTAGCATGAAGATGGCATAGCTAAGAGCTAATTAAATTACCTCCCATGTTTACTCTTCAAAACTGTTTTTCTTTGCTTATTTTTAACCATATATTCTATAGAGTTTAAAAATCTGAAAGACAGAGAACCTCTTAGAAACCTAAAAACTTTAAAAAAATATACTTGAAACCATATATTCTATACAGTTAAAAAACAAAAAAGACTAGATGTATATAGGCTTTTTTATCCTAAAGTATTGTATAATAACTTATGGCTTGAATTTCATTAAACTTGACCTACTAATTTATACACAGACTTTTCTTCCTTTCCAAGGAGTTATGTGCAGAGTATTTCAGCTAAGATGCGATTGGTTTAGGTGTTCTCGTCTCCTGGTCCGGTGTTCAACAGGCCTCATATTTCCCTCTCTCATGACTAAATATAATTTTCTTGGTAGCTTAGAGAAGGCAAACGCTAAAGAAAGATGGAAGGGGTGTGACTTCATAATTCGGAGAAATAGCCAGGAAACTGAGTCTGATGAAGAAGAACACACTAGAGATTGGTTTAATCTTTAGGCCACCTAGTAGGCATCAGAAACTGAAAGCATCAATCAATGTGTACCTAATTTTCTAATTAGGGAATGACCATATATGAATTATTATTAAACCTTAATAGCACAATAACATTATTGATGCCTTCCTAATAGTGCCCTTAAGGCACACTATCTATCCCTAATCACTTCAAGGAGACATAGTCAGAAATTGAACCAAAAGACTATAGAACTATGGATGGCTAGTGAAAACAGCTGACCAAAATTCTTCATTATGTCAATTCTCCGCATATTCAGAGTTTGGCAAACCACTTCTCACCTTCTCTCGGACCTGGGAGTTCAGCACTACAATTATTGAAAAAGTAATGCAGTTTATTGTAACATTTGGGCCGATATGAAGTTTTGCATTCCAGAAAACCTCAAATTTCCTTCTTTTACAAGCTTTCTTCCCAAATTGTTCAGCCCAGATGAGTGATAACATTCAACATTACACCTAATTCCAGGTCACTACTCGTTTTCTGTTTCCTTGTTTTCCTCCTCCGCACTGAGGCCCGCAGCAAGCTCCTTGTGACGACTCTTTGAGGTGATCCCTTGTTCCCAAAATGCAGTATGTTCTTTTTCAGATAGATTATTCCTAACACTTATTTTCTCCTACCACTGTTAAACATCTTTTTGCAAGAAACCACACAGTAAAGCAGACCTGTAGTGTTTCAACTTAGATGTTGGCATTTCATCATGTATCAGATACAAATGTCATGTACCACATCGGCTAGTGTTTTATCCTGCCAGAAATACATTGCCTGACTTCTCTAAACCAAGCAGATAGATTCTTAATATTTACCGTTTTATGTCTCACTTTAACAGGTACGAGTACCAGTCAGATCTTCAGTACTCCCTCGGTGATATCGTTTGTGTATATCACAAGCGGGCAGATGCCAGAACAAAGATAGGTGTACAAGTCAAATTACCTGACATACCCACAGCCTCTGACATGCTTATCTTATGACATATTTGCAGGTCTGAAATTCTGCTGAACCCACCGCTACACCAAATAAATCTTCACTGCTGCGAGCAATATCATTACTAAGGCACACAGATCTTGCTTAATACATCTAGAAATTTGTGTCTGACTGCTTTAAGGAAGGGTTTGGATGTTTTCCAGGTGACCTGCGTGCATGCATATAAATGTATATGTCTCTTTAAAGAGTACCTTAGATCATGAAGCTGACCAGAGAATCTGTGAAAATGTTAAATTTATTAAGAGTGGGCTGACTGCTCTCTTTAGCTATGTGAAACTTTTATGGATGATCCTTCAAATCTGGCTGCTGGTTGGATTCCAGATATTATATGTAGCTATGTATGGTTATAATAATGCTGCTACAGGATTTGCCGTAGGAGATATCAGGGGGGTTGTGTATGATTGCACACACATGTGTCAAGCCTGCAGCAGTATGGAGGGCCACGTTCAGGTCCAAATTCCGAACCAGATCTCAGCCATGTTTGGTGTAAGCCTGCAAAGACAGTACCAGAATCACCTCTGCCCAAGATGTTGCTGCTAATACCTGATTGCACAGACTCACATAACCACAAAGGTTAAAAAAAACAACTAATATTTTCTAATTTTCATTATATATGTGAACAACTGAATGCCTGGGTATACTGGTAGGGCTTGAATCAGTACTGCATATTTATAATATTTATTCATAATATTTATTTATGAATGCAAACTAAGATGCTAGACTAAAATAGATTTCTTGGTCATGAAGTACTACATTTTATTTAGGGATTAAAGGGGTTCTTTTAGCCTGTAATCTGACTAACTGTAATGTTTAGGCATTTCTCATTTCTTTCTATCTACTTGTCTTAATAAAATTGTGAAATAATTTCAGTAATTTCTTGAAGAAGCACTTGAAGGTCATTATGTCACAAAGTAGAAGTTAAAAACATTTTGGTATCATGAAGTACTGATATGATGAAGTGAAATCTTATGAGAAGTAAGTTTTCAGTTCTGGAATAATGGGCAATAATTACCTAATTAGTTGGAGCAGAATAGAAAGAGTGGGACAATTACTTTCATTGTTGAAGTTATTCAAAAATCAAAATGCAAATGTGAAGAAAAAAATTGAATTTAAATTTTTTCACTAGGAAATAAATGAAACAAAATTTCTCTTTGCTGTCAATAAAAAGACAACCTGAGAATTATTCTGCTCCTACCAAGTGCCTCACTTGCATTAGTTCTGATCTTCAAAATAGTAATGACAAGTGGCGAAAGACTACTTCTGTCTCATGTTATGGGAAAAATTCCAAATTTGAGATTCAGAAGATTTTGTTGCCTAACAGCACAATTCATACAATAGAAAACTTTCAGTGGGTGCTCCTGGTGAACCCTCAGCAGTCCCTCGTAGTCCTAATTTGAAGTATGTCTAACTTGCAAGCTTTGAGTGCTTGACCGAAATTTCTGAAGAGTTGCATATGGAAAGCTACCCTAGATAGAGTAAATCTTAGGTAACAGCTTCACCAGCCTTTTCAAATAATTTAAGACAACAAATAAGAGGGAAAAAGAAAATGTCTGAAAGATTTTAGCTAACATCTTTCTCGTGAAATTACCAAGTATTTCTTGACTTGAATTCCACTGACTTAACATTTGTAGTGGAAATGTGAACAGGCAAGAGCATGGACTTTTTCTTGAACAGGATTTTACTTTAAGAGAGGAGTGAACCAAGGTTAACCTTTGCACTGGAGTTTCCTTTGTGATTTCTGGGGGAAGGCTGATATACCAGCACTGTGGCTCCAGAAAGGTGCTACTGGAGACATGGAGAGCCTCCATCTCTTGGATCTGAGTGAACACATCAGAACAACTGCAGTGTGTGGTCTGTGGTCTGTGGTATCCTCCCTACTGGCATGCACTAGTAAGATTGGGCTTAATGTGCTCAAATGCTTTTTAAATAAGCTGTCACATAACTTGGAGGGACTTCATGTACACTGGAGGACAGGACTGGAATTCCAGAAGGACTGGAGATTTAGTCTGAAAAAAGTAGGATGCTATCAAACTTGTAGTATTTTAAGATGCTTTAAACAGGTGGCATTATAAGATGCTTTCATGATATAAGACCCACCAACTGCTGAAACACGTCTGCAGAACAACTGGCTTGACAGCTCTTCTGCAGAAAAGGATCTTTGACTGATGGATCACAGGCTCCTTGGTAGTGGGTCATGCACTGAGTGTGTGCACCAAGTTGTTGTGAAGATCCAGTGCTGCACCCAGATGTATGAATGGTGACCACCATTACTAGACTGCCTTTACCAGGCTTCCTACCAGACTGAATACCCTTTCTGCTCCTCTTCACTCTGGCAAAGCCTCTGCAGGATTGCTTTCTCCTGTTGCTGTGCCATGCTTCAAGGTAGATGTGAATCAACCAGAAACTCTTCATCTGGAGAATGATGAGGCTCTGGAAAACAGGACAGGGAAAGAAGACTCAGTAAGTTGGATTTACTTACCCTGAAGGAAGAAAACTTGAGACTAAAATATTACAGCAAATATCAAAGATAAAAAGGGCTTCTGTTGACCACAAGGGAATAATTTCTTCTTTCTGTCTGTTGTGGTTGGGACAAGAAGTAATGGACTTAAATTGCAGCAAGAAAGGTTTTGGTTAGAGAGAAGAACAAAATGTTTCTGTCAGCAAGGCAATGAAGCCCTGTAACAGATTACTTGGGATGGCTAAAGAATGTCCCTTGCTGGGGAAAGTTTAAGGATATGCCAAACCAACATCCATCAGGATGACAAAGGTACATATTTCTTCCTGTGTTGGAGCTTTGGACTGGAGTACATCCCCTCTGGAAGGCCTTTACAGGCTTCTGAGTCTACGCAGGAGGGCTGAGACCTCTGTGTGCACACATGTTTGTGTGGGCTATCTGACTGTCTCCTGTGGGAGCTGTGACACTGGGCAGAGAGCACTTCAGTGTGCATTGCATAGGGCACTCGTGCTGGTCAGACTAGCCTTGTCCCCTCTAGCCCTTCTCCTAGACCTGTTTCTCATTATTGTTCAGCACAAACACCCCGAGTACGGCATTTCCATGGGAAGCAGAAAGCCCCAGGGCTGAACACCCAGCAGACGAGGCCAAGGAGTTGCTCCCGCTTGCTCCCTCTCTGCAGCAGATGGACAAGTCCTCTCCTGACCAGCAGCATGGCCCTGGTATGCGAGATGGTGCACACCTGCCATCCCACACCCCAGGCTCCCCTGCAAGAAGGATGAAGTCTGAACCCTGCCTTCCTCCAGCAGAGGAAATTAAACCTTTGGATCCCACTTGTTGGATGAACTCTCTAAATGCTGTCCTAGATCACCAGACCATTTTTAAGCGCCTTTCTTTCTTAGAATACTAGAATATTCTTCTATGGAGTAAATCTGTATCAATTCCCACCTATATGAAAATAAACCTTCAAAAGGTTTCCCAAGATCCCTTTCTATCCTTAAATTGAGCACACTGTGGCAAGGGCTAGGGCTCTGGCTTTGGTGCCTGCTGTTTCTCTTCTCTCCAGGCAGCCTGGGTTCTGCACCTCCTAGCCTTGAAGATTTGTGGGTAAGCAGCTTAGATGTCTAAATAATGTATGGATCAGCGTATGGGGCCTTTCATGTAGAGTCTGTGTTGCAGGCAACAGTAGCAGTCTAACGCAGGCATTCAGGAATTCTGGGTTTGCTCATGTCTGCTGCTTTGCTTGTTGCCTTCATGTGATTGTGTGGGATTTTCCTTGGCAGAGAGTGCTGTGTTAGAGATGATGTATTAGCGATGATGCAACTTCTTCAATCGTTTGAAATAAAATCTCTGAAATTCTTGCCCTTATCTAGCATAAGACACGGTACGTTGCAGCGAGGAGTGTTCGTAGCTGGGTGATGGCATGTTTCCGAGGGTGAGCAGCCCAGGCAAGGCGTTATTCCTCCCCCCCGACTGCACAGAGCCATGTCAAAGGAGCCCCTTAATTCTGGACTCAGGTCAAGATGCCACTTAAATACATACCTCAGTGTAACAAAATTCCTGGATTTTGTCCCAAATCTGGATGGAATAGTCATTTAATGCTGAAAACGTGGTCATTAATATCAAGAAAGTTTATCTGGGAAGAAAGTTTATCTGGGAAGAATGTCCAGTCCTTCCCTATATCCACATATTTCACCATGGACATATTTCCTGGACCAAACATTTTCCTCAGTCAAGCTCCACTTCCTTTCAGAAGTCAGCAACTATTAAAACAGTCTACCTTTCCCCCAGCATTTTTCACAAGGCAGTGAACTCCTAGGGCTATTTTTTTACTTGCTTTCCATTCTGACAGTATGATTGATGCCAATATTTTTACAAGAAATAAGTCATGGGTCCAAATCCCATCCACTACTGCAAACATGAAGTGGTGTGAGTACAGGAGGAAATTAACTAGTGAGGTCAAAAAACATTCCGGTGCTGATGCTCATGCTGCTTTTGCGAAGACAAATTACAACTCTTGAGAGGACAACCGTATCTGAGGTTAAAGGGTGTTGATTTAAAAGGCTCTTTTGAAACCAGGCAATGCTTACTGCAAATATGGTATGTGATACAGCAGCAAAGGTGATATAGGATCATCTTTTTCAAGGCCAAAAAAAGTAGGCATGACAAAAATACGTATAATTTAAGAATAATTAATAGTCTTCATTCTTCTCTGTAGCTATGATTATTAAAATAAATCAGGTCAATTAGAAATGCTTTATTTGTATTGTTCACTGTTTGAAAGTGAGATACAGAAGAGAATGCAAGGACAGAATAATAAAAACCCTTTTGAAACCTAAATACAAACACATGCAAGGCTTCTACTGACTTGAGGTCAGCTCGTCAAAATCAGCCTTGCTATAAAGAAGCACAGAGGGAGAGGGCGTGTGTTTGTGAGTACATAATCTGATCTCCAACATTTTTTCATCTGAGAAATATGAAACTGAAACAAATGACAACCTCCTGACAACAGATTCATCATATCACATTTGCAATGTTATCAATGAGGAAGGAGGGGTAAGAATGTTAATACATAACAGAAAGGACAAGGTAGGTAGTGAAACCCATTTAGCGTACCCATCAGGAACAAGTGTAGTAGTTGGCTTAGCTTTAAATCCACAAATTTAGAAAAATGAGTCATGACAGTTTTAACAATGAACATAAAATGCCCTTTCATGGCAAGAGAAAATATTTGAAATACTGAAATGTAGTAACACAGTTTATCATTTTGATTCCTAAGTTTTGCCATATAACTTGAATTTGCCTCTGGATGTACAAAGGTAGTGTCAATGGGCTGGCCTGGGTGGGAGCAGCAAGAGGCAAAGCCCCAGTGTTACAGGAGAGAAATGCACTTCCAATGAGCTCCAGGTTGTTCCAGTAAGGGAGTCTGAGGATCAGCCCCTGAGTTTTACATTGCATTTAAAACACAGATTTGGGGGGATGAAGGGATTGAGAGCAGCCCTGACAAAAAGTGCTTGGGAGTACTGGGGGATGAAAAGCTCAACATGAGCCAACAATGTGCACTCGCAGCCCAGAAGGCCAACCGTATCCTGGGCTGCATCAAAAGAAGTGTGGCCAGCAGGTCAAGGGAGGTGATTCTGCCCCTCTACTCCCCTCTGCCTCTCTATGGTGAGACCCCACCTAGAGTACTGTGTCCATGTCTGGAGCCCTCAGCACAGGACAGACACAGACCTGTTGGACTGGGTCCAGAAGAGGGCCACAAAAATTATCAGAGGGCTGGAGCACCTCTCCTATGAGGACAGGCTGAGAGAGTTGCAGTTGTTCGGCCTGGAGAAGAGAAGGCTCCAGGGAGACCTTATTCAGTACCTAAAGGGGACTTATAAGAAAGATGGGGACGAACTTTTTAGCAGGACCTGTTGCATTAGGACAAGGGGTAATGGTTTTAAACTAAAAGAGAGTAGATTCAGACTAGATATAAGGAAGACATTTTTTACAATGAGGGTGGTGAAACCCTGGAATATGTTACCCAGGGAGGTGGTAGGTGCCCCATCCCTGGAAACATTCAAGGTTAGGTTGGACAGGGCTCTGAGCAACCTGATCTTGTTGAAGATGTCCCTGCTCATTGCAGGGGGGTTGGACTGGACAACTTTTAAAGGTCCCTTCCACCCCAAACTATCCTATGATTCTATGATTTTGTGATTCTATGATCTTCCACCAGTATGCATTACGCAAGCGCCTCACTGGTTCTATGCTGATTTATAGGAAGAGGAGGCTGAGGGGAGACCTTATCACTCTCTACAAGTACCTGAAAGGAGGTTGTAGAGAGATGGGGACTGACCTCTTCTCCCTAGTGACAAGTGACAGGACGAGAGGAAATGGGTTCAAGTTAAGCCAGGGGAGGTTTAGGTTGGATATTAGGAAAATATTTTTCACTGAAGGGGTTATCCAGCATTGGAACAGGCTGCCCAGGGAGGTGGTGGATTCACCATCCCTGGAGGTTTTTAAAAAAAAAAGGTAGACGTGGTACTTGGGGATATGGTTTAGAAGTGGTTTTGTCAGGTTAGGTTAATGGTTGGACTCGATGATCTTAAAGGTCTCTTCCAACCTTAACGATTCTATGATTCTATGATCTTCCACCAGTATGCATTACACAAGCCCCTCACTGGTTCTGTGCTGATTTATGGGCATGGGTTAATGATAATGTCTTCTCCAAAGATGGCTGGAACAAATGGATATATTCCAGCAGGTCCACTCTCCTCTGGTTCAGTTTTGCTGTCTGAATCAAAAGCTCCTGTACCCCAGGAGATCCTGCTGCCTTCCTAGTCATGTCTGCTTTCATATCTTCCTTGAAGGGCAAATTCTACCCCAGGAGGGATTTGGGCTTTTGGTGGCTCAGAGATAACAAAGGATGGTCTGGTCAAATGCCTCCCCCAGAGGGTCCAGGAGGCTGGAGGATTCACCGTTACAAGGAATTGTGTCTGGATGGCTTAGGAGGTGCCCAGAGAAGGTATGGAAAGGCTAGATTCCAAATACCTGGATAAAAATCCAAGATTTGCATGCTCCCTCCTTTTGTCGCTTTGCACGTGCAAGGTGTAGTTGCATGCACAGACAGAAAACAGGAGCTTCCACAGCTTTTTGTGGGGTAGCTCTGTATCAAATGCCATATCTGGGACACCAGTGGGTCACAGAGCAACACACCTCTCTGCACCTACCAGCACACCTGGAATATATAAAGTTCTGTGGTTTGTGACAGCTCTTTAAAACATAGCTCTTAAATTAGAAAAAGTAAAAAATTAGTAACAATTTATTGCATGTAAGATTTAAAGAGGATGACATTACTGACTTAACCCAAAGACTTTTCACAGTAAAATGGCAAAGCATTTTGCAATATTTAATTGTACCCATTGTTCTGTCTTCTGAATTCTTTTTTTAAAGTAAAGGAACTAGTTCAAGCCCTTATAATGTATTTATTGTGATTGATAATCAATACAAGATGACATTTTCAATGAGGAAAAAGCACTTCCCATCTGGTGGGAGGAGAGAAAATATGTTGTTTGACTAAACCATATCTTGTAGTCACTCCCATAGACATGTATCCAGTAAAACAGGAGAAAACACTTCCTAATGGAAATAAGAGCAGAATTCTGAGTAGAAGTGATTTCAAGTGCACACACCTCCAGCAAACATGTTTTTGATTTACTGAATATAGACCACATTTATTAATATTGCCAAGTGTAGTAAATTGTGGGGGATTTCATGCCGATTTGTTAAATGTAACATATTTTAAATAGCCCTTAATGATATTTTTATTTATGCAAGGCTGAGTGAAATGGAGATCTGGTTCTCCTTTTGGCTGTGGCAGTCACAGCGAGAGTCAGAGGCACGCATACAAATCAACAGCAAAGAAACCACTGATGGGGTGCTTTCCTGTCTGAAGATGTGAATCTGTTCATGCTTATAAGAGTCAAATTAAAGTAATAGCACATTGAAGTTTGGCACAAGCACAGCTGCACCATGAGTGTGTTTTCGGGTTCTTGTTTACAGTTTAGAAATGATCTGGTGATATGCGGGAGGGCTTACTGTAATCTGAGCTAGAGGTTCCTCAGGCTGAGCCAGACTGGGCAGCACAAGAGCAGAAGAGAAAAAGGAACAGAATTTTTTAATTTTTTTTTTTTTTTTAATTTGGAGAGCTGTGGAGACACTGGAGTTGTGGAAGGACTGCTGCTTTTCAATATTTAGGAGCCAGAAATTAAGGAGAGGTTGTTAAGAACATTTCATTTTTAATTTATTTTTTAGTTTAAGAAAGATACTCTCTCCTTTGGTTTTTGGAATGATCATAACCAGAAAGCAGCCTTTAAAAACCCTCAGGGGTGAAGCAAGAGTAACTCCAGATAAAACATTATTTCAAACCTACTTTTAGAATACGTAAAAGGACGGAAGTAACATCAAAGACATGTCTTGACTGTTTTTTTGACGTATTTTGAATTGCATACATGTATGAATAGTTGTGAACTTCTTTAGAATATGTTACATTCTACTGTACATGGAACATTTTGCACGGTCTAGGGTACCACCGACCTACTGCATGGCTGACAAGTCACAGAGTTACTGGCTGCACCCTCAAGCAGATGCAGTTTGAAAGTATTAAGGTAAATCTTGTGCTGGGTAGCTAGGAAATGCCAGTGTTTCAAGTGCAATGCAAATGGAAACCAAAGCAGATGAGGCCTCAGTTACAAGAAAAGTTTTGCAATGGTCACAACCAGGAGACCACTCTTTATATTCACATCAAGCACTGTTGCACACTATGTCTTGATGGCATTTCCAAAAAAGGTGGACAGCGGTGGATTTCTGCTAACACAGAGGTTAGAAATGAGCCCTCAGTTCAGTGATAAAACTCTGAAGCTGCAGTCCCGCCCCAGTGCGATGGAACCATGTTTGTCGTTCTTATTTGAACACAGCTGCAGCTAGCATCCATAATTCAAATTAAGTGCTATTTAGGAGGGTGTTTGGAAACCCGATTAGTGTTCCAGCATTGAGATTTATTGTTTCCAGATTGGTGGAGACTTTTCTTTTATAGTTTTAATGATTTAGGGTAATTGAGAGAAAACATCAAGTGGAGAATTTAGTATTTTAAAATGTCTGAATGGAACACGTAACAAGAGTCAGACTTACTTGGTTATGCCTGACTCCACAAGTTCCTTGTCAGAAGGGGACAGTCACTGCCCATGTTTTCCTCAGGGGCCTCAAGGGCGCACTTCTCTGCAGAACAACTGATGAACTGGAACACAGGGGTCTGGCTTGTGAGCCACCAACCCAGACCTGCTCTGTCCTGGTGTCATGCCCGCCTTTGGCACACACCTCTCATCCAACTGTGGGCAAACCGTGAGGGGCAGGAGTCATCTCACCCACTGTTACCCATCCAGGAGGTAGTCATGTGGTCCAAAGCAGATACTAAAGAGAGACAAGTACCTCCATGAAGAGACTTGTGCCATCCGCAGGTAGCTGTCTGAGACAGGCACGGTCAATCACACCTGGGACATCTGTCAAATGAGACAAGTCTAGCTTACACTAGATTTTACTCTTTAAGATAGCTAAGGACCAACCCTGAAAGTCTTGATTATTCCATATGGAGCAAGATCCTGCACAGGTTAATCCACTCTTCAATACAAAGAGGGTGTCCTGCAATTAAGTTTTACAGCATCTGTCCCAAAGGGCTATCGTAGCTTGGATCTCTGAGCAGGATACATGAGTGTGAATGCAGATAACGAGAATGAAATTACCTGCTGAAAGTAAATTGTTTGGCTGAAAGGCACAGAAAATCACGTGGCAATTGCCAAATCTGTGCAGGCAACGCAAGGGCTTTGCTGAGGAGCTGGAAAAATGTCCTGCCCCACTTATGGTCACTGCGTGGTGTTTGGGTGACGGACTGAGGCATGTTCCTCCCACAGACTGTGAGCACCAGAAAGAAAAGTGGGAGAGGGGCTCTAGGTATAGATCTCCAGACTATTCAAAAAGAGATCCTGGTGAGTGTTTCCTCAGCAGTCAAACCCTCTCTGCATCGACTGAGGGTAACATGTCCTGAGGAGGCAGAAGCCAGCAAAAAGACAAGTAAGGAAGAAAAGCTATTATATATTCCAAAACAAACAATAAACAGAGGTCCCTACTGCAGCCAGAAAGAAGAAATGAATAATAGCAGATTCCCTTCTTTCTGTGATCTGTATTTGGTTATTTGGGCAAGATGGAAAAAGATGGAAATATTAAAGGAGGCCAGTTTGGATGAAAATATATCTGCAAATCTACTTCCTCTGGCTACAATGGAGATGAATTATAATTGCAAGATGTGTATTTTTGTGGTTCATTCCTTGCCCTCTTCAAAAATAATTTAGAAAGTGAATGTGTTTTGATTTCTAAAGAAGAAGACACAAGCAAAAGATGTTTATAAAAATTTACTGTGTTGGTTTTTTCCACAGCGACTTTGGGCTGCAACGGTCAATGATATTCTATAAATATTTGTTTGTCGGATTAACATCTTCAGCTGATTTGCAGCCCCATCTGATAGGGGAGGAGAGGGAGTCCCAGCAGGCTCTCAAGCACCCTTGGCCCAGGAAACAAAGCCCTTTGTTCTGGCAGGGATTACTCATTAGAAGATTTTGACCACTGGCTGGTGTTCCCCAGCCAAAGACTTGAGAAGAAGACACTGTTATGGGGCTGGTGTCCCACGTGAGAGTGCGGAGGAGCTTGAGCAGGGGTGGGGTGGCCAAGAGGTGGGCATAGGTCTTCATGGTACTATGTCTCAGTTTGCATGTGCACATCTGTGACCAGCTCTGCCAAAATCTTTGCTCATGGGTATACTAGAGATAACACACTCGCGCTGCGCAAGCCAGATGCCACCGAGCTGCTGCCTCCATCTCTCATGGCACCTCTCTATTTGACTGTTTGTTTATTTTCCAGGGTAAGTAGCCATCTTCCTAAGTAACTTGCGACTGCCCGTTTCTGCTCTGTGCCCGGGCAATTGAAACTTCAAAGCGAAAGGGAGAGGATGCAGCCTGGCACACGGAGTCCTCTTTGCGAGTACCCGCACACGGGAGCACACATACTCACATCCGCAGCAACCATTCCCTGCATACCTGTGCAAACAGAAACCCTTTGACACAAGTGTATACGAAAGCAAATAAAAAGGCTTAAATCACACTTAAGCAAAGTGGCTTTAAGTGCAGTGACAGAACTGGAAGGGACCTTGGTGGATTCCTAAGGTGAGTCTCCTCAGAGTCACTGGAAACTACTTGTTATAATTCCTTTGTCAGTTTATGCAGTTCAGCTTTGAAAGGCTACATTTATAATCCTCCACTATGCCAGCTAGAAGTGCTTTCTAGAGCCTCTTTCTTCTGTTCCTTCTAATAGCAATGGGTCACAAATGCTCTCTAGGATTTTTTGAGCTCTGCTGAGGAGTTATTTGAAAGACAGTTATTTTAAATATGTTTTCTTACTTGATCAGATTATATTTCCTCCTGTTCTTCATGCAAGATTCCCCACTGATTTTGGCTTCACTACTTCTGTAAAGACAACAGAATTGAGTATTTTAGGCTGGGAATAATCTTTCCTCTTTTTAGCAATTCCTTCCCACTGCAGAAGAGATTTGTCCCTGTTGTTGTACTGGCTAGCAGCCGTACCAGCTGTAATTTCCCCTGGAAGAAAAACCCCAGAAAAGTTCCTACCTCTGCAAAGAAACTTTCTCTACTTATTCACTAGCAGGGGAGATGCTTTTGACTTGCAGCCAGAAGTTGAAATGATTGCTTAAAACAACTGTGATGCAAGTAGTGAGGATGGCTCTCAGGCGGGCCTGGAGTGTGTGGGGATGCTCAAGGTCTTTTCGATGTTCTGCTTGGAAGGGGCTGTGTCCCTTGTACCATCTCACATTCCTGTAAATCTAGAAACAATGCTGCTTAAACCATACTATTGCTGCAGACTGAATTTAGCTTAAACTTGTACGCAGATTTCGTTAGTTAGCCTAGCTAAACTGACCTGTTGGTAAATATTTCAAGGACTACATCATAGTGGAAAGAAAACTAAAGGCATATTTGAGTTTATAAAGCTGCCTAATTTTCCATCATTTAATGAGTATCGTCTTTATCTCACAACTTATGTTATTCATCAAGTAATCCATGACATTATTTACTGGAAAGTAATGGCATCATTTACCAGAAAGCTAGTTTAATCTGCTACTCATTGTTTTCATCCATTATATAAAATTGACCTTTCATCTTTAGCATTGTGCCTTTCCTGAAGTCTTGCCAGAGGAACAAGAAATCTGTCTGATCAGACAGCTGTGAGGCATCCGACATAAGTAAAGGGTGGTGGTATCATCACCACCACATTAAGTGATAAATGAGTCCATTTTACAAAACCACAGACCTAGTGCTGTTTGCATGAAACCAACAGCGTACAAACGAATGAAGGAGGCTTGTGTCCTGGCTTGGAGTTCATTTAGGAAACAGTTTACGGTGTATCTGAAAAAAGGTGAGAGGGAAACATTCAAGGACAGTATAATAAACTCACACAAATCTGAAATTTGTCCTGGAGGGCTTGTATATGATTGCAGATAGGTATTGCCCCAGAAAATCTGGTCATTTTGGGGCATGCGCACCTCCTTGGATGAGCTCAAGTCGAGGGACCAAACTGTCCACCGCCCTTCTCTGAAGCAAAGAGAAGTAGAAAAAGTAGGAGAAACCGTCAAATCAACAATGTGGCAGCTTTCAAAATCATCCAACAAAGCAGGACACTTGGCCCCAATGCCTGGAGGACAACGTGCTTCAGGAGGATAAGAAGGCAAGTTTTACTTTCCTTCTCTACTACAGCTAAATTTGTGTCAGTGTATGAACCACAATTTCCCTGTGGCACAACGTAAGCATGAGCCTTGGTTGATAAATCAAGGTTTATCAACCTTGGTTGATGAATTGCCCTAGAAACAAAGCCTGATCGGGAGAAGAAATGGCAATGCTTCAAAAAGGCTGGTCCCAGCCCTGCTGAAGTCAGTGAAAGGCTCCGTGATTTCCAGGCTGTGGATCCACCTCTGTGAAGGGAGGCCTGCGAGAAACTTAGCAGTTACCTCATTAGCCCTGCTAAAAGAAAACTTCATGACTTACATTTTCTGTTGTTTTAGGTTTTGTCTGAGATAAACTGAGTTTCAAATATTAGCCGTTTTCATTTCAGGCAGGAGTTTAGATATTTCTCCAAACGGAGGAGTGTACATGTCCCAGCCGCTGGGAAATCAAAAGCCTGAGTTTAGCAGCAACTGCAAAAAAAACACAAAACCCAAAAGGTAAGAGAAAATTACAGTAAATGTCAGTTGAGCGGTTAATATTTTGGAAGATATGAGTATATAAAAACAGGATTTGGCATGTCACCTGTCCTATAGGCAGCATCTACAGCAGACATAGCAAACCCCTGGGTTGTTCATTGCCTGTCTTATATTGGAGAAAAGATGTCAAGATTAGATTGCTGATTTCAATCAGGAAATCCTAGTCTAATATCAAGTGCAATCATGATAACATAGTTGTAACTGCAGTTGTAACATCCAGCAGTGAGGTGACGGAGAGGCTGTGCTGCTGCATGGTCACTGCCCGCTCATGTCCCATGGAGCACGTATGGCAGCAAGCAGGCACGATGGGGCTGGGGAGGAGGGTGTGGTCTTAATAAACCCTTTCCAGACTGAAGTTATAGATAATTTTCTTGTAATTAGAAACAGAATCTGTCCTGTACCCAGGATGTATATTCCAATTGACTCTAAGGGTTTTTGAAAACACCTCCTGTCTCAGCAATAAGGGCTTTCCAATATTTCTTTCTGGATAAACAATAGTGGTGAAATATTTAGAATGGTATAAACTCACATTTTTCAAAAATTGCGTGCATTTATTGTTTCCTTTTTTGTTACAAGCCTAAGTACATATTTTCTTAGACCATAAGTACACACCTCAGAACTTGATATTTTAATTTTCATTGGGAAATGCAAAATCATTATTTTTACAACTGACCAGAGAGATATAGCACAATTATTACTGTTCAGGGAAGATTTTTTGTAATGTGGATTTCCTTACTGAAATTACTGCAGCCATTTTTTTGGGACATTTTCAGACTTTTAACTGAAGCAGGTTAGCTTTCTGTGGTATAAAGTGCTTATAATGTAAAGAGTATTTGCACACAACGTATAGCACGATGAATGAAAATTTTGGAGGACTTTTAATTTTTAAACTAGGTTGATCATGTGAACTGCATGCACAACTACAGACTATTTGTACTTTGCAATCTATATACTTTAAGAAGCCTTAATTAAAATATTTGCACCACCTAGTCCAGTTTGCATTTTCAAACTTTGTGTGCAAATGTAATCCAGTTGAACAGTTCCTAATAAAAAAGTCAAGATGGCATATACATGCAGCACAGCATATGTTTTAAAATAACTTAAGTCTCTTAAAGAGTGTGGTTTTCGTTAAACAGTCATCCTTCCTGGTGTGGGGCTCATTCACTGAGTGGTTAATGCTTTAGTGCCTCTCTATGTCGAAATATAATACTGGCTACAGATACATTAACAACTATTGCTCTGTTGTGCCATAATTTTCCAGGTAATCAGGAGAATTTTCCTACCCTGTGGATGTCAGAACAATATTACTACTGCTGCTGCATCAGTGTGGGATGCCAGTTGGCCTAGACTCTGCAAGTTATCTCTGGAGATAGAGGCAATCAAGGGCAATTCAGACTCCTGCTCTGACTCACCCTCTGAAACACGTGCTCTGAATAACCTGAGACCCAGGAAACAAAAGGCAAATCCAGAAAGGTAAAAGATGTGTATGTCAGCTCTCCATCAGCAAAAGTTCTTGTGCAATCCAAACACATTGTGTCTTACAGTGGTAAATGTGACAACTCACGGAGCAAACAACAAAGATCAATAAAGATCAAAGATCAACTCATCCTAAAGATCAAACAAAAAAATCCTGAAGACATCTAAACTGAAAATCAAGTCCTCATTCACTTTGACAATTCTGCCAGCATTTTGAACGGAGCCACTGGGACTGAGTTTGGGACTAGACAGTGGTAGTACCCCGACATTTTTGATCAGATACTCAAGCACAGGAGGCCACTGTGTGGATCAAGTGGTGTACATCATCTTTCTGAAATATGAGGCTATTAACCAAGTCAGGAATCGTGTCTTTTGCCATGGCTGGTGGTGCTAGCAAGTAGGTATTTTCAAACAAAAAGCTGCATCTGAGTGAAAACAGTGACCTCCAGGAAGAGCTGGGACAGATCTGACTGTGTGTGTGCCTGGGACTTCAGAGATGCCTTCTCTGGGGCTTTTAGCCCAACCAGCTGCTCGCTTGAGTACGGCTACTTGAAAGCAATTCACATGCATTTGGTTTGAGAAGCACGCATTATCCCTGGTGCTAGGCAGAATAACACGTTCCTTGCAGTCCTCTAGGACATGGATCCAAGTGGAAATTGGCTCGACATCCCCTCAGATCACATAATGAATTATGTTTTGAAACTGTGTTTAAAAACAAGCAAAACTGCTCTGAGGGTGGGAGTACTTACAGACTCATACTTTAATATATTAATTACACTCATTTGTCATCACTTGAACCTAAATACCCTTGGACTTCATTAAAGTTGCCAGAATCCCATTCCCCTCCCACAGCTGAATGTCCAGAAGTAATCTGTTTAAAGGAAAATGAAGTGAGAGACTTCTGGAGTCCGAGGAGATCCCTGGGCAACAAAGGTGAAGAGGGGGAGAGACTGCAGTAGGACTTTGATGCATGAAGTTGCTGCAAGGCTGCAGAAATAGGAGCAGTAGAGCGACGCTTAGATGCACTGTTAGTGCCTTCAGGAGAGCAGGCAGTGCCATGAGACCATCAGTGCTAAACTGCCAGGCAGCATGCATGGGACAAGAGGTTCTTGCAATGTTAAAACTGTTCCACCAAGCACATGCACAAGATTCCTTGTCAGCTTTTATTCAAATCATTTACCAGCAGACACATTGCCTATGTCTGTTCTTTCTCTGACCCCAGTATTTTCCACTTTTGGCCCTGCAAAAATGTCTGACAGTGGGCTAACCTGCTGTGTGTGCAGAACTGGGGAACCCACCCTGCCACCGCCCTTTAGCATGTGGAGAAGTGCCCACCAAAGACATCAGGAGATGAAATGCAAGCAGACTACTGCTTTGCCACTTAGTAAGTAAACCACCTGAGGTAAGCTCTTTCCACAGCTTTATTTGGAAGCTCTCTGCCCCTGTTTGGGTGAAAGGGTTTGGGGTGCAAACAAAGGGGCTGGCTGTGTGCATGTGTGTTCCTCTCCTTGCCCCTACCCCTGGACTGAAACCTAGCACACTCCTGGGAGGACCCAGGTTTGGGTGAGAGGCTGTCTTATTCCCAGCGACATCATCCTCCTCTCACAGGCCGCCTTGCTCTCCACCACCCCCAAAAAAGTTTCTAGGGCAGATCCCTTGTCCTGCCTCCATGGCCTGCAGACCGGGCAAACTCATATTCTTCCATAAGTCCAACACTGTAATACCTACCAATTTTTCTGAGCAATATTTATGGCTTTAACATTGGCCTCAGGTACACAGATGGAACTGGAAGGGAAAAATTCCTGCACTCCTGTGGGTTTTCTGTGGGAGTTCAGCAAGGCTTTGCAGAAAGGACAGCTCTGATGAGGACTTTTGCGCACTGCTGTCTCTTGCACGCATTTGAACGTGCTGCATTTACAGGAGCCTCAGGCTTACAGAGAAACATCTTCACAGCTCTTTCATCCCTGTCCCTCTTTGTTCAGTCAAGTGTTCAGCAAAGAGTGTCCCATAAATAGGTCTGTTCACCATCATGTTGCTCAGCTCATAATTTACTTATGCCATATTCATATTGCATATGTATCATCTTAATTGTTTCATAATGTTGTAAAAATTGGCCAGTATAATCAGCAATGCTGGATTGCATTAAGCAAAGTCTTTTTGAAATGTACTGAAATATTAGTTCCATATGATAAAATCCATAAAATACAATCTAGATGCCAATGAGATTAGGAAAATGGGCTCTTTTCCACTTACCTAAATACTGGAAAGATACACAAGCTATTAGCTTTATATCAAACTAATGATCCCTTGAGTCTCTGGTGAAGGATTTAGGAAGTGGGTAAAAACGAATAAGTAGTATATAAAGAGACACAGTCTCACCTCCCACCCTCAGATGCTCTGCAGAGCATTGAAACCTTCTGAAGTTGAGGCACAAAAAAGACCCCATGAAACACACCGGGTGCGTTAAAACTGCAGCTGTTTATCACAGCCTGTGCAAAGTCTGCACTGGCATCCCCAGCCCGGAGTGCTCCCAGCTGCAGGAGCTGCTCAGCTACACAGTTTTGCTGTGTAATTCTGAAAATTCAAATACTCACTGAGGAGATGGGTTTGAGGCAATGTGTAGGGGAAGACTGGCAAGAAAAAAAATCCCAGCCCTTATTCCTAATGCATCTGGTCCTGATGAGATGAAATGCACCTGGCCGAAACAGGTCTAAAAGGCACAGTTATTGTTTGACACTCTCGTTGCTCCTGGGGACAGGGGAAGAACAGGTTCACACCTCCCACACACGCAGACCAAGCAGCAGACCTGGCTGGAAGGATTCAAAAGCATGAGAGAGAGAGTGGCAAAGTGCCCTGCTCATTGACACATTCCTGCACCTCCCAGACTGGCAAAACGAACCCTACCAACCAGACTTCTAATTTCCCTCCACTCTGGGCAAGCATTCCTCTAACCATTACATAAGTACATAACAAGATTAATAATTGAGGACCTTCTTTATGAATTATGATTGCTGAGTATTTCAGCTCTGGAACCCAAGGACCTTTCTGTGTATCCCTTCTGAAAGAGCCAAAACTGATATTTCTTTAAAAGCTGTCTAAGCTGGTTTGGCCAGCAAGAGAGTACCACTATTGGTTTCGCTGAAAAAGTGAGATATTAATAGGTTTGGGATTATAAATATAGAATTGTACAAGTAGCTTCCTCCTAACAGAAGAGTGAGACTGAGAAAATTCAGCTGGTGAACAAAAGGTTTAGAAGGGAAGGCAGGGGAAAAGTTTGACTACTTGCAACAGAGATTTGTTGAGAAACACATAGATTTCAGGAAACATTTTAAAAAAATTAAAATTTTTCACTTCATTCAAAATAGATGATGCAGAAGAGAAATCAATTCCAGCCCCATGTCTCCAAGCAGCCTTGGCTCTCCCACAATGACAGGAGTAAAAAGCTATTTTTGTCTTCAGTTTGCAGAAATGAGTCAGTGCATTCAAGGAATAGCTCTGATGAGGAAGCCTGGGCCAGTTTTACATGGTTACCTCTTAGAGTAGAATTGATCGTTATTCAAAAGTCACTATTATTCCAGTATTGAATAACTGAGATAATAGGTTCACCTTGAAGGAAAATTCAGTTAGGAGGAACTAAACGCCTTTTCTTGCATACTGGTCCATTTCGAGCAAATTGTGCAGTGTAAACGTTGCATCTTCAAGAGGTTTTCTGGTTCTAGAATACATTCAGGACCAACTTCAATATTGACCCTTAGGCTGATTTTTTAAAAGTATAAATACCCATCAAATAGGTTTCAAGTCCCTCCATTTTAGCAAACATCATTTCCTTTCAGACGAGAAATATAATTAGTGTTGCTAGCCCGCTTGGGCTCTCAGAATATGAGCTGCATATAGATAATTCCATGAAAACACTACTGAAAATTCAAATACTTATCTAATCTTTATGTCTGGCAACCTACACTACATTACTGATTGTTGGTACCAGTGAAGCATAGTATAGCTTTTACTTCCAAAGGAAATTAAGCCAAGAAAAAGAGTGCCATTTAGTTCAGAGGAAAGATGTTCATACATTTTTATACTTTAAATGACTCCATTTGAGAGCTTGGAAAATTAAAAAGGCACTCAGCCAAAAATAGCTCAATGTAATTCTACTGAATGCAGGCTAAATAAGGATCAGCCTTATCTAACTTCTCAGAGGTACATTAACCAGAGACACTGTATAAAGTTCCAAAACTATCATATGCCTAAAAGGGATTAGGGGATAACTAAAGTGAAGAAAACCAATTTATTCATAATGTGAAACAACAGGTCATAGAAACTAGTGCAAGATAGTTCCAAGAGAGAGAGCAAGAGGAAAACAAGAGTGGAGTCCATTTGTTTAAAAAGGGATGAAATAGCTTTATGTTGAATCACTGGACAAAATGCTCTGGTTTAAGCTGAAACTGTTTCCAGGTGTATAATTTACATAGGGAAAGGAAATTCTAATAATCTTTTAGTAAGGAAAAAAAAGGGAACTCTAGTCTATTACCTTACAACTACTAACCCGCCAAGAGGGGGAGCCAAACATCACACGTTCATACGTTTTGTCCCCCAGAGCAAGGCTGGAGAACTCAGCTGGGACTGGAGCCTACCAGGTCGCCCTCCCCCCTGCCTATTTCATTTTCACGTCGGTGCCTCTGAGTTGTTGTCCCTCCTCTTATCTGTGATCTCAGCCCCTGTATGAGCAACTCGTTTGCCATCACTTGCCACAAGCTTCATACTGATTCCTTATTAGTGATTCCTCTTCTGGACAGAAGACAACAAGGTATTTTGTTGACCTGTGTAAAATTCAGCTTTGGCATGTATGAGATTTTCCATGAAAAACAGCTGTTTCTTTAATGCTTTCATGACTACTGATTTAAAGTTCAATTTCCACCTGGAGAAAATGGTTATTTTGATATTGACAATGACAACATGCTACTGTTCTTACATTTTCTTTGTGAAAGCCATTTTGCCCCAAAAGGAGCAGGATTTCACTTGCTTGGGCTTTTAGACTGACTCATCCCCACACGAGAAAATGATCTGGTTTAACTCATAAAGAAATAATTAGGGAGCGATTTGCTGAGTTCCAACAAAATAGGGAAGCAAGGGAAGTGTGATAAGTATCACATTTCCTAATGCATAAACAGCACTACTAAGTTTTAGTTTGTGAAAGGCCAGATATCAAAAGGTAAAAGGATATTCTGTTGGCAAAAAAGTTTATTTTATAGACTAAAAAGGGTCACAATGAAGATTCAGAAACACTTTTATGAGGTATTACTGTACAGAATATGACTCCCAAATATTGATGATGATTCATACAGAAACAGTACAAAGTTACTAGGTTTATCTTTTCAGCCCTGTCTGCAGTATTATTGCCCATCCCTGCAGCAGTGTGTTCACAAAATGCTCACAAAATGTCTAACATGGCAACTCTGTAAGCTCAAAATTTTGAAAACGGTTTATACATTTTTCTTATACAATACCTAGGTTTACAATCAAGAAAACAGTTCCCGTAAATCAGAAATACAGCAAGAGTTGCACATGCAGCAGTGATTTTATTTAGAAAAAAAAAATGCAAGTTTTAAAAGCAAAAGTACCTTTAGTAATTAGTATGATCTATGTATGCATGTCTGAGAATTTCAAAGTATCATTTCAGAAGCAACAAAACCCTGGATACACAAAGGTGTATATCTTATTAAGATGCTTTTATTTAAAGACTTTAAGAGTAGAAAACTCCATCATGTGTCTAGACCAGTGTTAGTAATTCTTTATCATCCCTTAAAAAAATGTCAATTTTTTCAATGGTTGAGTGTGTCTAGACTCAGTTTCCAACAAATGGATTATTCAGTCTGAAAAATCACATCTCCACTTGGCAGTTACAAACCATGTAGGTTCTTTGTTTAATCATGACATGGTCACATTTCATCTACTAGCTACAGCTCATATGCAATCATTTACCTGATCCCTATTTCTTTTTCACTGTATTGGTGAAATATCATCGGATATAATTTAACATCAAGCAACATGAAGTACAAACTATAAAAAAGAAGTTTTTCTCCTTGGAATGCATGTGAGATCTTCACTTCTGAACAGAAGAGGAGGTTTGCCACTGGTTGCAATGAGGTGGGATTTAAATCAGAGGGTTTCTATACATAAGCAAAGGAGACTGAGGCTGGGCTGCACAGGAGGGCTGGGCACACATTTGCTGGGGTCAAATGGTTATAGTATTTTGCCAACCATAGCAAATGCCATAACTGTGCATTCCTTGTTATCCAAAGCCGTGGTGGTCTTGGTTAACAGGATGCAACTGAGTTACAGCAGTGAAGAAATAACTTAAGTTTTTGGTGAGTCCAAGTCCAACAGAAGACAAGTGAAGTAAGTGTGAAAGCAACTGCAACCCTTTTGGACTATGGTGCTATGATACACCCAAAAGGCTTAGGAAGTACTTGGGGTTTTGATGCCAATGATGATACAAGCAGGCTTTGCTTGCTAAGAAATCATCCAAACACAAGATAGGTAGACTAGATTGGGTTCCTGTGGTTCTCCAACATATGACTAGAAGTGTTCACAGGGCAGTCAGAAAACCCCAACTTTTTAATTAGAATATATGAGGAGGAAGTTGCTTCCTCTGGAACAGTGACAACCAATAATACTGAATCTACAGTGACCCGAGACTTTTCCTGAGCCAAATCTACCTGTTCTTGGATCAGACAGGCAAACTGTATAACCTTGGGGTAACTGTAACACCCTCAATGTGTTTTACTAGATCATGAAACCTAAGGGCTCCAGTCATTTTCATTTTCATAAAAATGAAATTGAAATAATACTCCTCCAGAAATGTTTTCTGATTCTTTTCTAGTCCAAAGGGACCTAAACTGGGTTAAGTGAATAATGCTCATTTGGCCTAGAGAATGATATAGGCAATTAAGGAGAAGAGGAAAGGAGCAGAAATCATAATCATGGAGCTAGCTCCTGCCAAACCAAGGTGAAGCACACAGCAGGGAGGAGGACAGCAGTTGTCAAAGCTAACTGAAAGGAAAAAACAGTCATCTGAGATTAACTTTAAATGGTTCCCTTGACTTCAAAGAGAAAGATCTACTTTTTTTTGAAATTGCAAAATCTGTTTTTAAAATCCTTTTAAACTTTTTTAAAGGTGACATTTCAAATAGAAAATATTGTTCTGAAACCAAATGTTTCATTTCACAAATATCGCAACCAAATAAAACATTGTGATGTTCTCAAACACACTCTTCCTCTTTTTTTATCCAACAGGAACCACTCATGAAATTCAACCCAAATTCAAAAATAGCTGAATCTTTCTGATTTACTCTTCATAAAAAAATTGCTTTATTTTTACCCCAAATATTCTAGTGATATGTAACAGGGAAGAAGGGACCAATTGTTCCTCCCCCCCTGCTCTGCAGAGGGAAAGCAAGTGCCAGTGAATAACCTGCTTTTGCTGTTCCAGGGCCTGTGAAAGAGCGGTCTTTTCTCACTCTGTATAAATAGACTTTGACCCCTCCTGGGAGGCTGGACTTTGCAGGGGTTCATTAGTTTATTGGTTGTGACCATACTTCTGGCTGATTGGAATTTGGGTGCAACTTGCTATCACCACTCACCACTCACTAGATACATCATTTTAAGTGCAGATGAAAGACAAGCCAAGAATATTCCTTCCTGGCACTCCTGAATTTACATGGGGTTTTCTATTCAGGGGAATAAAATTCCCTCCTCCTTCGGTGTCAGATCTCAATATTGAGCAGCTGCCTTGGCAGAAGCACTCAGCCTCCTGGGTGACAGAGCAGGAGAGCAGTTGGAGACTCCAGGTGGGGAAGAGGGGGAAACATCAACCACGGCCATGTAGGATCATGGTATCATGGGATGGAGAAGACCTACTAGGTCATCAAATCCAGCCATTCATGAGGGCAAGGCATGGTCATCTGCAGAGTGGACTCCAGAAGGTCTTCTTTCAGGTCTGCCTACCTCTGTAGCCCTCTTCTCCACACTGTCAGAGGAACAGCTGGATGAACAGAGGCCAAATTTATGGGAAATCTGTAGGGAGACTAAGTCAGTTCAATGCACGCTGTTGTCTGGCTTTCTTCAACACATGTACTGAGCTAACTCAGACTCCCTTTTGGTTATCTTGTGCTGGTACAGGCTGTGACCAAACATAAACTCTTCCAGCTCCAGGTGCCATAGGGGAAGATGTTGCCCTTCCAAGGTGTCACTCATTGCTCAGCAGCTGGTGGCTGCTGCCCCAATAGTTCTGCCAGTGGACAGGTTGGTTTGAAATGTGGGGCAAAACCAATACACCAGCTAGCTTTGTATGAGGCAGCCTGCCCACTTTTCCCAGGAGCAGGCATGAATGTTCTTCCTCAAGCTGTTGCTCTTCCCAGAAGCAGTGAAGAACAACTGAGCAGCAGCAGAGCCTCCAGTGAGCTGAGTCTACTGAGAGTACATCTGTCCATGACCACAGAGATGCATGGACAGGTGTGATCCAGCAGGGAGCTGAGAGGGGCTGGTTTCATTCCTCTTCCTCTCCATCAGCCTTGCTCCACTCTACTCTTCCACCACTGGGTGATGTGGTGCTCATACAGTGCCCAATGGCCCTCTGGTGCCACCACAGGCCTGCAGAGCACCCTGTCATGTTTTAGGTCCCATCCTGCAGCTCTGAGCAGGAGATAAAAGAGCCCTATCCTGCATGCCTGGCTGCACGCACCTGTATTACCCTCTGGGCTTCATGCACCTGAGATTAAGCTGCATGTAATATACCCAGCTCTCTTATTACTTAAAATACTTATGATAGTTCTCAAACATGCTAGGGCCACCATATGATAGTTCTCAAACATGCTAGGGCCACCATGTGTCCTTTGTGAGTTTTTCCCAGTCATCATCCCTGGGCCCCACATCGCAGTCAGCTCTGGAAAGCTTTCTGGGACAAGCCAAAGCTACATCATGAACTCAGTATTACTCAGGAAATTGTTCATTGCTACAGAGATTCTGTGAACCCCTGGTGCTCTTGTCTGGAGCAGGAGTGGTAGTAGATGGCAACAAAGATGCTCCAGCCCCACTGGCTTGGCTGCCAGCATCTGATTAGAGACCTAGGGCCTCAGCTGCAGTGGTACGTGGAAGGAACTGATGGGAAAAGGAGGTAAATGTGCAGAAACAGCTCCTTGCTCTGCACATTTCCATTTGAAATATCAAGTTGAATTTCAATCTCTGTTATCAGTTTGAAATTGTCCTTATAGAGAAGTGTATGATAGTTCTTAAAACATACCCCAGATCAGAAATAGCTATATTTCAGGTACATAACCTGCTTCTCAGATCTCATTATATTAAATAAGTATTCCAAGAAAGTATAACAAAGTGCTCAGACAACCGGCCTACCTGATAACCTGTGCAAGGGGAAGGGCTGTCTTCTGCCCCCAGCTGAGGGAGGTGAAACTGGGGGGAGGACGGAGAAGGAAAAGCCTACTCCTTACCAGTGGGAAAGGCTCCACTTCACACACTTGTTCTTATGTTACTTGTGTGGCAGGATAGCGTGTACTGCTGCTGAAGTAAAGAGGTTTTTGACAGGTAGATTGCAAGCTATGCCTGTGAAAGTGTGGTATCATGTATCTGTTGAGCACTGCAGCTAACGCCCACTGTGACAAAGACAGGGATCAAACCTTTGGCATTCAAGTGAGCTGAGGCATCCCCTTCCCTTTTAAACTGGCAAACAGATCACATACCAGCACAGAGCTACAGTAAAAATTACCTCTTCAGTCTTCAGTCACATCATGATGTACCGCTTCATCATCTGTTGGAACCAGAGCTCAGGCACTCTGCCTCCACCTTAGCTCTGAGCTATATATCACCAGGACCACTCAGGGATTTTATGGAATAGCTGAAAATCTTCAGTGTCAGAAGGGCAATGGGGAAGAAAAAGTGGTAAACTGTGATGAATTGGCAGTCATCACAAAGGATGAAAATCTCTAAAAGCTGGTTGTCTCTCACTATTAAAGAGGTTGCACTAGATGGGGACATTTTCAGTGGAGTCAAAGTCTGAAAACAAGAGTCTTACCACCTTTGAAGTGGAAAAAGCCACCTTGTATAGGTCTCTTGGTCTTCCTTGTCCTCGAGTTTCCATGGCTGGATACATTCACAGTATCTCACAGCCAGCCATTCACAGACTCATGGCAATGTTTAGGACCAACTCTGAACATCAAAGGAGATGCTGTGCACTGCAGAACCTTTGACGCCAACCTGCCGGAGATTGACTTGCTGTTCTGGTGTCTCTGCAAACCTTGTAAAAATATGTCGGGGGGGAAAGGAGAAAGCAACAGATTAAAATTCCTTATAAGACTGTTGCTGGTGGTCCCTGCGGTCCCTGCTGACATGAGGCTGAAAATGGCTTTTAGTGGGGGGTTTATTTTCTTAATGCTAGGAGGGCTACAGCTGAAAGCCACTACATTTAATGTTAACATTGAGGCTAGAGACTCCATATTGTAGTGATTAGTAGCAGGAACTTCAGAGACAGTAGCGTGCAAGCCAGAGGGAACATGCAGATTGGGTGTAAGGAGACTGCAAGAATTGCAGGTCAGCTCTAAGTAATGGAATTTGTTGTTTTAAATGCATTTCCTCTCTGGTTAGTTTATGAAATACAAACAAAATCTCACAGGATTTAGGCTCTCTTCTTCCTTGGGTTTTGGCTCACTAAAGTCTTTTGCCCTCCTTGACTGGTCTAAATTGGATTATATACAACACATAATCCAAAGTGGGAAGAAATGTCAACCACATCGATGCTTTGGTTTTGCTTGTTTAAAAACTGCATTTCCATTCTCAGGGTTCGGTTTACAGTCCTCTCTCACGCAAGTTCCCCTTTGTCTCCAGGGAACCATGTCGAAGTGAGGATGACACTGGAGAAAGCTTGTAGGACTCAGCCTCTAGTTGCTTAGGTTTCTTGAGGAAAAAGGGCAAAATTCTAAATATTTAGCAGAAAAATATTTTTTTCTCTTGTAAAAGAAAAATAGACCAAAAGAAACATATCAATCAAAATAAATCTCAGTGCTAATTTTTTATGCCGGAGCCAAACCCCAAGGAATTTGTGCAGAGAAAAGAGAAAAAGAGTAAAGACAGACAAAGGACCAGACTCAGATATCCTTCCTCAGTGTATTAGTTTATACTTTGAATTGAAACTGTTGTTATGGAAATTTTTTCACAAAGAATGCAACAATGGTAGGAGAAATAAGCATGATACCATGCCTATACCTTTCCCTAGAAATACATTCAGATTTTGAAAATATGTGAATTTCTGATATTGTAATAATGGATGGAACATATGATACAGACTCAGCTGAGACATTTTTGGGTAGTAGTGATTGCGATTGCTCCATCTGTCCCAGAAGGATATTTTTTCCAGTATTTTGAGGTCTCATGCAAGAAAGGAAAATACATATTTGCCTCTAAATTGGAGAGACATGGGTTTGATGGATGGACTGTTAGATGGATAAGGAATTGGCTCAATGGCCTCTTCCAAAGAATTACAGTAAATGGCTCAATGTCTAAATGGAGATTGGTTACAAGTGGTGTCCATCAAGGGTCCATACTGGGACCGATACTATTTAATATCTTCATCAATGATATAGACAGTGGGATTGAGTGCACCCACATCAAGACTGCAGATGACACCCAGCTGAGTGGTGCAGTTGATGCACTTAAGGGAAGAGATGTCATTCAGAGGGACCTTGACGGGCTTGAGAAGTGCGCCCATGTGAACCTCATGAAGTTCAACAAGGCCAAGTGCAAGGTCCTGCACCTCAGCCAGAACAAACCCCAGTATCAGTACAGATTGGGAGATGAAGGGTTTGAGAGCAGCCCTGACGAGACGGACTTGGGAATACTGGTGGATGAAAAATAGGATATGAGCCGGCAATGTGCTCTTGCAGCCCAGAAAGCCAATCATAGCCTGGGCTGCATCAAAAGAATCATGGCCGTCAGGTCAAGGCAGGCCATTCTCCCCCTCAGCTCTCACGAGATCCCACCTGGAGTATTGCATCCAGGTCTGGAGTCTCCAGCATAAGACATGGACCTGTTAGAGTGGGTCCAGAGGAGGGCCACAAAAATTATCAGAGGGCTGAAGCACCTCTCCTATGAGGACAGGCTGAGAGAGTTGGGGTTGTTCAGCCTGGAGAAGAGAAGGCTTCAGGGAGACCTTACTGTGGCCCTTCACTCTACAAAGGGAGTTTATAAGAAAGGCTGAGAAAGACTTTTTACCAAGGCCTGTAGTGGCAGGATGAGGGACAGTGGCTTTAAACTACAAGAGGGTAGATTTAGATCGGATATAAAGAAGACTTTTTTTTACAGTGAGGGCGGTAAGACACTGGGACAGGGTGCCCAGAGAAATTGTGGATGTCCCATCATTGGAAGAGTTCAAGGTCAGGTTGGACAGGGCCTAGAGCAACCTGATGTCCCTGCCCACCTTTCTATGATTCTATGCATCTATGATTCTGTATTTCAGTAGGATGATGAGCCAAAATTGCTTAGATGCTGCATAGCCCTAGAGATGCCTGAAGTTCATATATGCCCTACTTGGAAAACCTCAGGTTCTCTAGGTGCCAAAACCTTCATTCCTATGAGTGCCCAGGGCTGCCCCCGTTTGCCAGATCTGAGCAAGTTGTCTGTAAACATCACGCCCCGGGTACCTGGGATGATTCAAACCACTTGACCATCTCCTAATGCTCATTGACTGGGACAAAATCCTCAGAAGGGGGACTCCCACTTCAAGCAGAGGAAACCCACCCAGGCTGTGGAAGAGCCACGGAGGGTGAGATTAAGGTATGTCCAAGAGGCATGGGAGCTGGAGAGGGACATGCACGCCTGAGCTTCAAGACCGTGTCTTCAGATCCTCTAGGGACATAATGGGGTGTGAAAAGAAATGTGGCTGTGGCAGTGCTCTACTGCTTAGAGCATTTTCTGCAAAAATGGGGGAAAAGCATGTTACAAACCATGCCAAGGACTGTTTATGTGAAACAAAACAAGGGCTGCGTGCCTCAGTAGCAGTGTGGCATGGCCCACCTCCCCATGCATTGACAAGAGGAAGGGACCCCTGACAGCTCTCTGAAACAGATGTTGCAACACCTTCCGGCAGGAGACCCAGGACGGCAGCTAACTCCTCCTCACAGCCACACAAATGGGGCCAGATTTGTAACACACCTCTACCCTTCATGTTTGTTCTTGGCCAATTCCTGGCAGCTATTTGCTGAGTGAGTAGATTTTAAAGCTGTTCCCTAAGCAGTGACCCTGGATCACACGGTGCAGCAGCCAGCTGTGCAAAAAGCCTAGAGGTGTAAGAGGGGCTGCATTTCATGCTGTGAGTCAAGGGTACAAACCATCTTGTCAGTAGCAGTACTACTTGAGTCTCCACAAATTGATGGAGACTTTAGACGTCTGATCCTCTGAACTCATCAGGGTTTCCAGTTACGATATTAGACTTAGCAGACTGATCATTAGACTTAATATTAAGTGCTGTAGACTTTTTTGTTTTGAGAAATAATATGCTTGAAAATCACTTTGCTTGAATTGAAGATGTTAGTGCATATGTGGTCTGATGGACAACTAACTGTGTCCCACCACACCTGATCTCTGCAGAGATAAGTCTAAACAGATTTAACCTTTCTTTTTAAATGCTTTGCCTAACGTTATAAACCGCCTGAATCATACTGTGCGTACCCCATTATCAGCTGTAGGGATTCTGTTTCAACATATAACCACCATAGGCTGTGTATGCTCCTGTGAAGCGTTGCTGGGAGATTAATCACTCTCAGGGACAATTGCTTTATAAGCCCAAATGCCAAATGTTGGTCTTGGATTTTTCTAACAAATTCAGAAAATCACAAATCTTCGTCAAATTATGGTTTGTACTAAATCTGAAGTGGTTTAATAAAGATGCCTTCATGGACTGAGCCACAAGCCACTTCAGGCCCCAGTTCTGGAGCTGGAGCTGTGGTTGTGGTAAGCGGGAGCTGGAGTCCCATTGGTATCAATTAAGCTGAAGTTGCCACAGGCAGGCATGTGCTCAGAGAAAGTGTGAGAGGAGAAAATTGGCTGAGCAGAGCTCTGGTGCTCTCAGAAATTCCCCAGCTACCTCAAGTGGGGTAGCAACCAACCAAAAATACCCCCTCCCTCCCCTTTATTGAAAGGAAGGATGGACAATCTCCTTCAAGGTAATGTACACAGCTCGTTCAAGAAGAAGCGACTTTGTGAAACTAGCTGCAGCAGGAATTCAATGAGGACTGTCACGTATGGTAAAGCTTTACGTATGCCCTTCGGTGGCCAGGCTTGCAGTTGTGCACTCTCACCTCAGCTCCTAAAAATGCATTACTTTGTGCAGAAATACCGAAAGTCCTCATGGCTTCCGAGGAGGTGGTATTTTCCACAAATGCCTAACCTCTGAAATCAGGGGTGGTATAAGAATCTCAGTCTTTGCTTAGAGGAAAAACATAGCACCAAAATAACAGAGAAAGAATTTTAAATGTGAATCACTGAAGCCTGCACATCAGAAAACCAAGCAAAACAAACTTTTTTTTTTATTATTAAATCAGACGAGTTTCATAACTGACTTATATGCCTTGGCAAGGCTGCAACACTGTTTACCCATGAGTACATGGCTCCTGAGTTCAGCCGCAGCCTTCCAGCTGAGGATATATCCCACAGCCAGCAACACAACTGTGCTGGTGCCAAGGATGCCGGGACCTGGATCCCTGGTTACTGAAGGACGTGAGTCAACTGGAGCTGCTGCAGCCAACTGTGCAAGGGCTCCCCAAGACAAGGAGGTGCACCGAGCCCAGCCTCATCCAGAAACACAAATGTTGGAGATTGGCTCTCATCTCTCACTTTGTGAATCCTTCCTGGATTTCACCATCCCATAAGGCCTCTGAGGGATGTGCTAGATTTCTTGGGACTCTCTGCCATATAGAGATTTTGATACATGGCTCCCGTGAACAAGAAGGCTCTGGCAATAGATAAAGAAGATCTATTATCACTAAAGGCCAGATGTGTTTGTAAAGATGAGGGGAACGGGAAGGGACCTGAAACTACTGCTTGAGCTTTCTTCATGCACCATAGTGGAAAAAGAAGATACAAAGGCAATCTATCCCCTTCAAGGCCATTTTAACAACTCCCTACTGTGAACACAGCTTTTTGCTAGTTTACTGAGAACTTAACTGCAAGTGCCCTTTCTAAGTTCGTCAGAGTTTTGTTAATGTTTACTGTGTTACCACAGTGCTCTCCATGACTTATACAGCTGTCATCTTACGTTCTGCTGGCTTTTCAAGGTTTTTGTGATCTTTCTCCACTCTTAATACAGCAGTGACATATTATATGCAAATGACAGTGCCATGTGTTCTGTGTATCTATACTGTACACAACCCAACCAACAGATGTTTTTAAACCACAGTATACAACATATATTCAATTTATGCAAAAGAACCCTGCAATCATTCTTTGTTTTGATTCAGAAGTTGCTAGTGTTTGAATTGTGTAATCGCTGTTTTGGAAAGATGTCCCAGCTACTAAATAGCTGGTATTACTGTGGGCAAGTAGGAAATGCCTAGATTACCTTCTTAGAATAGATGGCTAACAGTGACAACATTAAAATAAAGTGAGATCAATAGCACTGTAGACAAGTATCTTGCAGTACACATGATCAACCGTCAGTGTAAGTAACCCATATTCGCATCCCACTTCCAAAATAATGAGTGAGTTTCTTTGCCCTGCAGTAATTCAAGACATAAGGAGACAAGAAAAGGCAAAGAGACCCTCTTTGTAAAGGTAAAGAAAGGAATCTAGCCAATGGGAAAGGAAAAACAACTGCCGAATCACGCAGAGACATTGCCTGCTTCAAAGAAAGAAATGGAAAAGTTACAGAAGGTGTCTGTAATGGAGAACTTGTGACCACTTTGGACTTGATGCTGTGAGCCTGAAGAAACTGACTTTGCATGGCCACTGAAGCACACCACCACCCCCTGCTCCCAAATGTCTGTCCAGTGGGTGCTGTAATTCTGGCAGAGGGGACTCCATAACTCTGGTTTACTCCACATAGGTGTGCGTATAGCCCATGTAGAGCGGGGTATGCCTGTCAGAGGGTAGACTCTGTCTGGATTTCTGACTGCTGAACTGCCCTGCATCCCTTCAAGTTATCCCTTTGCCAAGACCATCATGATTCAGTAGTTTAGCATCCCTGAAAGTTAGTAGAGGTATCCCTGAATGAAGTGTCCTGAATAATCCTGTAAAAGATCTATAGACTGTACAAGTGGTTCAGGCATTAACTTTAGTGATTAAGTTAGTAACAGGCATAGATTTGCTGTCAGAAAGAAGTGGGCTTTCAGTCCTCCCTTGAGCCTCTTCACCGGCCCCCATGGGCTGGAGCATCCCCACTGGGTCTGTGCCAGGCACAGGCAAGTGTCTCTGCTGTGGCGTGTTGGTAGAGCAGGGGCTGGGCTCCAGCTTTTGGTCTGGGACTGGAGGAGAAGGACCTGCATCCACCCCATAATGCAGAACGTGCATGTGAGCAGGAAGGGCTTCAGCCCCCCCACCTGTGTCGTGGTTGCATGGCACAAGAAAGGATTCCTTAGAAAAAGGTGTGTGCAATAGTGTAACCAAGGTTATCCGATACGTATGAGTACAGGGCACACTAACACTTCAGAAGTAATTTTAATTCTAGTGTTTCCTAACTTCTGTATTCCTGACATTCCAGTTTTGATACTGTTCTTCCAAACTATCTGCAGCACAGATACAGCAAAGACACAGCTTTTATCCACACAGATGTGCAGTGTTCCAGAAAGAACACAAATTTTGGAAAAGTCAAATTGAACAGAGGAAACATGAGGGGTTAATTTGATGGAAGAATTAGTTTCAGGGCAGCACGAATTCTGGTCTAGTTGAATTAATAGCCATTTTGCCTTGGGTTGCTTTAACCTGGTAACTTAATCTATAAGAGTCTGATATCCTATAAACGTTTGTTCATCATTGTCTTTGAAAATGCATTTCCTCACTTCTAATTGGATTCAGTTTTATTGCTGTAAGAAAAAAAAACTCAACACTTAGCACCAGTCAAACAGAATTCTTTTTCCAGTAACTCAGAACACTCTCTTTGAAGGTGAGCTTGCTTTGCCAAATCTTTGAAGTTTGCCATATGTACCAATCCCGCTGCCAAATGCAGTGATGTGATTACAGACACACAGCTTTGGCAAATTTTCACAAAGACTTTGTCTTGATCAGAGATGTCTAAAGCTTGCCAGAAGCATGTAGAAACACGTAGACTGCTAATGGGTTGAGCTCCTAATAGGTGGACTGGGAATTATTTGAGAATACATATTTCCAAAGGAAGAAAAAGGATTCTTTTCATTTAGCCTTAAGTAGAAGAAGGAAACCCTGACAGAGCATGCTGATCCAGCATAGCTGGATTCTCACATCTCTTCCTAAAGCTGGTTCTTCAACATCCTCCTGTTCCTGGTTTGTGTGGGGATGTTCCCAGCAGGCAGCCGCGACAGTGACGGTGTTGGGAAAAACTGCTTGCTAAATTCCCTCTTCACCTATATGGAAATGCCCAAGTCCCCTGTTGATGTTAGAGCTTAGATACTGGCTGTGAAAATATATTGTCCGTGGGTTTGTCTGGTTTTGAGATATAATTTGCTAATTAACCAAAATCTGCCTCAATAAAATCCAGTTGGTTGGTTGCTTGGAAGCTGCTCCAGGGCAAAGGATAGGTGGACTCTCCTAGGACTGAGGACCTTCAGTGAAAAAGAAGCCTTCTCTAGCCCCGGCCAGGTCTGCCCAGTTGAGCCATCAGTGTCTCTGAGCCTCAGTGCCAAGGGGACCTGGTGTCTGTTGATAAAATCCTGCCTGTGCCAGGCTATAAATAGGTAACACCTGAGTTTTGGGGATACTGGGCTGAAAAGGGTGGCTGCAGTATGCCCTGTCTCAGTGTCCCTATCTGTAAATGAGACTGATGCCACTTCTTAGGAGGCAGGATGCTCAGGTTCCTCAATGCTGATATGACCTGCTGAGATACTTGCGCACATGGTTAATTGTTTCATACCAGACCACACTTTAATACCAATGTCAAAAAAAAAAAAAAAGCTATTAACTAGTAATTTCAATTAATCTGCACGGGGTGAAAGGGACTACATTTTGTTATTACTGTGCAGATGATACATGTGAAAAGAGGAGAACTGCTCGACATTGTGCACAAGGCAAGTGGTTAATTCTGGCTTTGTATTTCTAGTGGCATCTACTGTCCAGCACAAATATTTCTCTTCTCAGGCTGGCTTATCCACCTCCTCTCTTAATTCCCTGAGGAAGAACAGCAAAACTTTCAGCCATGAGGTTTGCACCTCTCCTTGGCAGTCAAACTGGAGTAGAGGAAGACATCTTTTCTGCCAATCTCCCCTCCTGCCTGGCAGGAAAATGAGAATGGATGCTGCCACCTGAGAGGCGCTGCAAGTGCCAGCACCAGCCTTGAGCAGCAAGTCACCCAAAGTGGCCGGCACACGTGCCAGATGGATGAGGCACAGCTTGCGCCACGGGCCTGGGGCCAAGGATTATTGCTCCAAAATGGGCACATGTCAGCAGTGTTCAAGAAACCCAAGATTCGTTCTGACCTGCTTACCTTGGAGCTGACAGTCCCGATGTGTTGGATTATGGGAATTGCTCCTTACGGCAGCCGGAGCCTGGCAGGAATGAAAACTCAGCAGGAATTGCAGGTGCCTGTGCAGAGCTGGGCCAGCTCACAGCAGCCCTGCAGAGCCATCAGCAGCAGTAAGGGCTGGGTTTAGCAGGAATTGTCACTAATGCAATATATTTGGGGGTCTCTCTCTCTAGATCCTAAAATGATAAAGGAAAGGCAGGTGACCCAGTCTGGACACAGGAAAATATTACTTTTGCTGTGTTGGTTGGTTCTTTATTTCCAGCTAATGGCCATATAAATTTTTGGGTTTTCTCCAGTGTTACAATTTAAAAAGCCTGGAGAGGTCTTGGGCCAGGTATGAGAAATCATGACTGTTTCAGTCTTGGGTGGTGATCTCCAGAAGTACAGTGCTGGTCTTGCCCTCCTTCACATTTGCTGAACGTTTGAAGTCAATGTGAGGTGTCTGCTAAAGTCTGTTTTGGGGATGTAATTAATCTCTGAGTTCCACCTTAAGTCCCATTTTATGTGTCTGTATCCTTTTAAGGAGAGATTGCTAAAAAGTGAAGAGGCTTTGCTGCAAAGACCAGCCCAGACAGTTGCCCAGACAGTTTCTAGTTGGAGAGCTCCACATGAACAGTCCTCCTGGCACAGGCATCATTCCCTTGTGTTGCCTCCCAGGGAAGTGTCGGGAGATGCTGCGCAGGCCATGAAGACCTTGCAGGGAATTCAAGGATCTGTTTCCTAAGGCTGTCTGAACTGAGGGACTGAGGCACAAAAGCACCTCCTGAACCAGCAGGGTCCAGAAGTGTGACCTGGCCAGTTGTGACACTGTTCCATTCTGCTCGTGCACCTGGTTTCATTTCTGCATCCAGGTTTCGGACAGATACAGAGGTGGGACAGAGCCAGGGTCTACCTGGTCCATCCGTTTAGACATGGACTAATTTATCTCGGGAAACAGAAGTCAGGTGTGATACATAGTTTTTGAGAATGAACATCACTGTTAAGGAGAAGGTTTATATTTAAAGCAATAGCAAGGTGTTTGATTAGACAGGGCTAATGACTGAAGGCTGACGCTCCCCGTTGGTCACTCTTTGCCTCTGGAAACACAAGTGTGCACGAGAGGCCCAGTCCTGAGCCCTATCAGCTCTCCAGTCCACCAGGACACTGAAGGGTTTTCACTGGCTTGATCCTCAACCATCGCCACCCACCTGCCTCAGCAGTCCCCAAGCAACTCTTGGCACACGAGCTTCTCCACAGGCTCAGGTTTGCCGATAAGACCATCTATGCTGAGCACTTCATCTGCCATAAAGCTGCAAGAAAAAGCAGCACCAGATGCAGAAATTGAATTTTTATCTCACTGCTTTTCTCTTTCTCATTTTGGGTGTTTTGGGGGGACCTTTTATGTCTTCAAGGAAATAAGACTGAATCAAAAAATTAGGTTCCAATCTTGCCAGCTAACTTTTCTTTTCTCTCAGAATTGTCCTTTCAAAAGCCATCTAAATTACTCTCCAGCCAGGAGTTTTCCCAGACATACTTTAGAGCTAAAAGGACAGGGAGCAGTTCTTCCATTGCAAGCCTTATTTAGTCATTTCCACGTGAATTTTTGAATTGTTTTCCTTTCTTTTTCAATAGCGTAAGAAATAGTTCACAGCACTTGCTACGGTGAAAGAAGACTGCAATAGTTTGACACAGAATCCAAGACCATTTTTAACCATCTGACACTTTTAACCATCTGACTCTCAGCTGTTCAAAATGTGCAGCAGGATCCAGCATTGTGCAGCAACGAACTCGGAAGTTTTGGGTCACATTGGGAAAATTCATCAAAGCAGATTATTTCAATACCAGTCTTCATATCAGACTGGGAGGGAAACAGGATAGGAAGATGAGTAAAACAGACACCAGAATCCAACCTAGGTTAGCTTGCCCCAGTCCATCCTGTTTCCCAAAACCTCCTCTGAAAAGTGTGAGGTAGCTGAAGACCTCCATGCTTCAGACATTACTTCTTCCCTTCTCCTCCCTGACAGACTCTTATGAGGGTCAGAGCAGGTCCAGGACAGCTAGGAGTGTTGGAGTCAGTCTTCAGCAGAGTCTCTGAGACATTTTTGGGCTACCTAAACTTTGCAAAGAGCTAAGAGGACCTGTGCTCCCACAGCACGCGTTGTAACCCATCCTCCACACTGGACTGGTATTTGGCTGTGGGGCCAATAAAACCCAGTATCTTTAATCTAAGGATGAGGTAGAGGCATTAAGCTGACACCTGAACAGCAACACAATCCAAACTGGTTCCCAGCAGACATTTCCAAACTAATTTTCAGTCAGCTGAGCCTCAAAAAAAAATGCTGTGTTTGTCTTTCTGTACATCCAGTCATTTAAAATATTATAATAGGAGACACTTTTGGATCACAGCTCCTTTTGGAAGCAACTCAAACCTCTTTGCTATTTAAAAATAAATGCTGAATTGTTTCAAAGACATTAATAATATTATGTCCAGTGGAGATGTACTACACTTTTCAAGATGCCGAGTTTGTACTGACAACAGTTCAAATATATTTATGTTGTCCCATCAAAAACTCAGTAGTTTCGACTTTCAAGAGTATGTTTTTTAAACATCTTGGGTAAATGGAGGATTTGACTTTCTGCCCGGGACACCCTGGGAGCTGCTCCTTACAAAAAAAAGGGGAGAAAAAAGGCAACTAATAGGATCATAAATCCCAACATTTTTCTCTAAACAAGAGTTGTTTTAGTTAAACTAGCATTCACTTCATTTATAATAGCGCCCTACGTTTCTTTAGGCTATTGTATTTAATAAAAAACTCTGGACTCATCCATCATTATGCACACTTTACTGATTTCACTTTAAACATCGCTGACTAAAACTTCCATTTATCAAGCCTGTTTTGCCTAGCAGTTGCTGGCTAATTTATTTTCTCTTTGAAAGATTTGGTATCTTTGCATTGCAGCGAACACAGTGTTTGTCAGGGATTCACACTGTGCGGAACAAGCCCCGGTGAAATGAGCGTGTCCACCCACCACATATGAACATGAGTTGCCACCTCTTAGGAGGGCCAGATTTGCACCCCTGAGCCACCAAAGGTGAAGGAGGAAGCCTCAGTGGGCACCGGGTTGGAGGACAGATGTGGCTTTGTGCTGTCCCATGCCGCAGCAGTTGAAGGCAGAAGCAGGGGATGGCTCTTAAGGGAGACAGGAATGCACAGGGAGAGACAGGGAAGTCTCAGATCTGGCATACAAGGGCCAGGTAAGGAGGAAAACCAAGCACAGATAAGTATCAGAGGTTTGTAGTACATTTTGAACCTTGCCAGTCCCTTGCAAAAAGAAATTCTAAAAACAAAACTATAAGACAGACTCGGCTAACCAGGCCAGCAAAGAGTAAGGAGGTGTTTTGCTGATGTCAGAGATTTTTTGGGCTCCTTCTAGCCTGAAAGATGCTCTGCTTCTGCCATACGCATTTGTGGAGTCATCCTCCACTTTTGTCTCTACAACATGGTTTCTACAGCAGCAGACAGCATAAACTCCAGTGAGAAAATACACGAAAGGAAGAAACCAGAAAGCTTCCTCCAGGTTTTTTCCACCAAAAGCAGGACATGGGCCAGAAAGAAATCCCTGCTTTTGGCAGCCCAGCAAGCAGAGCCCCATGCTCCCTTCTCTCCACCACTCAGAGGAGAGAGCAAATGATGACCAAAACCACAGCTGTACTGGGATGGATGTAGGGACAGGAACGGGAAGTAGGCTGTACAAGGGTGTCCTAATTTGAGGTAAAACAGGACCGATTTTGTTCAGTAACTTTGCTTCTTAGCTGGGCCTCTTCTAACTGCTGAAATTAACAGCATATTGTACAGACAATGTTCGCTCTCTCAAAGTGATAAGCCCAATATTTATAGCTGATGCCCAGGCATGGTATGCGGAGAGGCTCTTCCTTATACTTATCGCTGTAACACCCACGGCCAAACAACTTTGTTATGTGCCCCGTTGCAGGGTCGGAAGTGGAAAAGTGCAGTGGGGTCCCACCTGCGGGAAGAAGCGGACAGGACAGGTGACCCAAAACTGACCAAGAGGGTATTCCATCCCATCTGCATCATGCTCAGTATAAAAGCTGAGGGATCAAAGGGTCAGCTCTTTTTCTTCGATGGCCAATGTCTGAGGAGGACTCTGTTTGTCTGTTTGTCTGCCTTTGGTCTCAATCCTGAATGCAGATCCGGAATCCAATTCCCATCTGTCACTGAGTCCAGCCTGGGACTGCCCCAGTGCCAGCCGGTGTCATGATTGTCATCCTGGGAGCTTGATACAGTTTTATTTTTCATTATTTCCTTTTTATTTTATTATTAATATTTCATTAAAGTGGTTTAGTTCCTTCTAAACTCATAAGTCTCTTTTTCCATCCTCTGCCTCTCTCTTTGAAGAGGGGTAGAGGGGAGCATCTGTCGGTCCCATCTGGGGTCCCCCACATTCCCAGAGGCTGATTTGGCCTAAACTACGACAAAGGAGTTACCTTGCTTTTCCCTGGTATACTGAAGAGACTGTGATGTACATGTTCAGCCCTTACCAATCCACCCAGCAGCATCTTTCTGTGTAGCATTTGCAAGTCATCTACTGCAGGCTGAAAAACTTTAGTAATTCCATTTGACCCAGCACTGTAAAGAAAGGCTATATTTTGTATAAAGACAACATTGACTGGTTTATAACTCTACATCACCCCAAAATTATTACTTCTCATAGGTTACCCCCCTCCATTTGAATTAGGTTGACCCAGCCATTCAAACATCTTCTGAAAAACACAGGATGGTTACGTATGAGAGGAAACCAGACCACCATTAATCAGGATCTGCAGCTCTGCTCTGTGGTTGGATTGCTGCATGTGATGGGGAGGAGAGAGGTTGCCAGAAATCCTTTGTTAAAAACAGTAATTCTTAGTAACACCAGCAGCCACTTATCAGGTTTCAAATGCACCACATTCCTCCAGAAGCTTGTTTTTCTTTTATTTTCTTTCATAAATTTCCAAGTTGACACTTGCAGGCACACTGAATGTCAAAAAAGGTAGTTATGAATATCCTCTAAGTCCTAAAAAAAGCCTGGCCAGTCTTGTAGCGCTGGTGTTTCCTTCTGGCTGTTGGATAGGGGTTACTCTGCACTACCCCTGGCTCTGACAGAGCCCTCCACCAAGACCTCGGGCACATCAGTTAACCTTGCTGTTTATCCATCCGTACTGCAGCAATTCTAACCCAAGCATAGCCCTCAGACCTGTCTTGCAGATCAGTGGCATAGGGTTTGGAAAGGACATCAGAGGCAGGAGATATTCTGTGCAGGCCAGGTATTACTGAGTGCCCTTCTTCACCATCATCACTTCAATAAAGCCAGGACAGTAGAGAACCCGGACCCAAATACCAGCTATTTTTGCAGAGGTCTAATTTTGCCTGTACTTGGCGCAGGTCTGAGGACAGGGACATCTTTTCTGAGCCAGATGGAGAGAGATGGAGAGAACAGGGGCAATGTGGATGACAGTCAGTCTCCTTGCTCTAATGCTTTGGGGTTTTAGGGGTTTTTCCATGGCTTACGGCTGCTTTCTGATTCAAAGAGGGACTAGGTAAACAAACAGGCCAACAAATGTCTATCTTTGGAGGATATTGCCCAATACAGTTATTTTTCCCACCCAGTATTTTTGCTGTGAAGTTTTCTCCATGGAGGAAGGAAGGCACACAGCAATTGCTGCCTTTGAATAATCCTGCTGATTGTGATGCAGGTTGTCATGCAACTTCTGGTTATCAGATTCTCATAGACAGAGGCACAGGATGGCAATCAGCGAGTATGGAAACAAAACCCAACAACTCAATTCCAAGGAAAAGGGTATTTTTCCACTTCTCAGTCAGCAACTGGGATATGCACAGAAATATGAAGCCCTGTGTTTCTACCACTGGAGTAAATCCAGTATGGAGCAATTGGGGTTATGCCAAGTATCCATATCACTGTGTAATCTTTCCCTTTTTTTCAAACTCAACTAATTTTGTGGCATGTGACAATGAGATCTAAAGGTTAAAGATGCATAGGATTAAAACCCCAAAGACTTAGCTGGTTTGGTTTTCAATACAATGTGGTAGTACACCACTATTGGTTTAACTTTTGGCAGGTTTCCTTTCTGTTTTGCTTGCTGACAGAAAAGGTAAATAGGGGTACAAGACTTCTCTTCCTTGCCCCCCCCTTACCATTTACCTCTCTAGCAGGTCTCATTTTATTCTCTCCTTCTTTTTAATAACCAAATAGCCACAAACTTTTTAAATCTCTCTATTTCTTCTGTTCTGATTATTTGTTTTGACTACATCAGCCATCTGGCAGAAGAAGGGGTGACCAGAAGTGAATGTGAAATCATAGTCATAGTCACAGAGTCATACAGTGGTTTAGGTTGGAAGGGACCTTAAAGATCATCTAGTTCCAACTCCCCTGCCATGGGCAGGGACACCTCCCATGAGACAAGGTTATTCAAAGCCCCATCCAGCCTGGCCTTGAACAATTCCAGGGATGAGGCCTCCACAACTTCTCTGGGCAGCCTATTCCAGTGTCTCACCACTCTCATTGTGAATTTTTTTTCCTAATATCTATTATAAATCTACCCTCTTCCAGTTTGAAGCCATTATCCCTCATCCTATCACTACGTGCACTTGTAAAAAGTCCCTCTCCAGCTTTCATGTAGGCACTCTTCAGATACTGGATGTCTTCCCAGAGTCTTCTCTTTTCCAGGCTGAACAAGCCCAACTCCGTCAGCCTGTCTTCATAGGCAAAATGCTCCAGTCCTCTGATCATCTTTGTGACCTTCCTCTGGACCCACCCCAACAGGTCCATGTCTTTCCTATGTTGGGGACTCTAGAGCTGGACACAGTACTCCAGGTGGGGTCTCACCAGAGTAGAGTAGAGGGGCAGAATCACCTCCCTCGACCTGCTGGCCACTCTTCTTTTTACAGAATCACAGAATGGTCAGGGTTGGAAGGGACCTCTGGAGATCATCTAGTACAACCCCCCTGCCAGAGCAGGGTCACCTACAGCAGGCTGCACAGGATGGCATCTGGGTGGGTTTTGAATATCTTCAAAGTGGGAGACTCCACAACCTCTCTGGGCAGCCTGTTCCAGTGCTCTGCCACCCTCAAAATAAAGAAGTCCCTCCTCATGTTAAGATGGAACTTCCTGTGTTCGAGTTTGTGCCCATTACCTCTTGTTCTTTCACTGGGCACCACTGAAAAAAGACTGGTCTCATCCCCCTGGTACTCTCCCTTTAAGTATTTATAAGTATTGGTAAGATCCCCCCTCAGTCTTTTCTCTAGACTAAAAAGACCCAAGTCCCTCAGCCTTTCCTCATATGAAAGATGCTCCAATCCCCTAATCATCTTTGTAGCCCTTTGCTGGACCCTCTCCAGCAGTTCCCTGTCCTTCTTGAACTGGGGAGCCCAGAATGGGACACAATACTCCAGATGAGGCCTCACCAGGGCAGAGGAGAGGGGAAGGATGACCTCCCTCGACCTGCTGGCTACACTCTTCCTGATGCACCCCAGGATGCCGTTGGCTTTCTTCGCCACCAGGGCACATTGCTGGCTCGTGGTCATCCTGTTGTCCACCAGGATTCTCAAGTTACTTTCTACAGAACTGCTTTCCAGGAGGTCAGTCCCTAAACTGTACAGATGTGTGGGGTTATTCCTCCTCAGGTGCAGGACCCTACATTTACCCTTGTTGAATTTCATTAGGTTCCTCTCTGCCCAGTGCTCTAGCCTGTCCAGGTCATGCAGTACGGCAGCACAGCCTTCCGGCATGTCAGCCACCCCCTCCCAGTTTTGTGTCATCAGCAAACTTGCTGATGGTACACTCTTCTATCCCTTCATCCAGGTCATTGATGAATATATTGAACAGGACTGGACCCAGTACAGACCCTTGGGGAACATCACTTGTTACTGACCTCCAA
>VZSZ01004356.1:267591-306229 GCA_013398815.1 Ibidorhyncha struthersii
CCACTGTTCAACCCACCTCACTGTCCATTCATCTAACCCACAATTCCTAAGCTTGCCTGGGAGGATGGTGTGGGAGACAGTGTCGAAAGCCTTGCCAAAGTCAAGGTAGACAACATCCACTGCCCTGACCTCATCCACCCATCCAGCCACGCCATCATAGAAGGCTCAGATTACTCAGACATGACTTTCCCTTGGTGAATACATGTTGACTACTTCTAATAACCTTTTCATCCAGGTGCTTGGAGATGACGCCCAGAATGAGCTGTTCCATCATCTTTCCAGGGATGGAGGTGAGGCTGACAGGCCTGTAGTTTCCTGGGTTATCCTTTGTGCCCTTTTGAAGAATGGAGTGACATTGGCTTTCCTCCAGTCCTCAGGCACCTCACCTGTCCTCTAGGACCTTTCAAAGATGATGGAGAGCGGCCCAGCGATGACTTCTGCCAGCTCCCTCAGCACTCGCGGGTGCACCCCATCAGGCCCCATGGACTTGTGGGTATCCAGTTTACTTTATTGTTGTCTAACTTCCTCCTCTTCAACCAAGGGAAAGTCTTCCTTTCTCCAGACTTTCTCTGTTACCTTCAAAGTCTGGCACTCCCAAGGGCTGGCCCAAGCAGTGAAGACAGAAGCAAAGAAGGCATTCAGCAACTCCACCTTCTCTGCATCATCTGTCACCACTGCACCTTTCTTGTTCAACAGTGGGCCCACATTTTCTCTAGTTTTCCTTTTGCCTCCTATGTACTTAAAGAAACCCTTACTATTGACCTTGAAATCCCTCACCAGGTTCAATTCCAAGACTCCCTTGGCTTTCCTTGTTTCATACCTGCATACCCTGACAGCATTCTTGTACTCTTCCCAAGCAGTCAGTTCCTCCTTCCACATACTGTAAACTTCCTTCTTTCACTTGAGCTTTTTCAGAAGCTCCCTGCTCAGCCATGCAGGTCTCCTGCTTCCCTTGCCTGATTTCTTGCTCTTAGAGATGCACTAATCCTGAGCTTGGAGGAGGTGATGCTTAAATAGCAGCCAGCTCTCTTGAGCCCCCCACCCTCTAGAGACCTCTCCCATGGGATTTCTCCAAGCAATTTCTTGAAGAGATCAAAGTTAGCCCTCCTGAAGCCTAAGGTTTCAATCCTACTTGTCATTTTGTGCATACTGCACTTAATCCTGAACTCTATCTTCTCATGATCACTGCAGCCAACTCTGCCCCTAACCTTAACGTCCTCCACCAGTCCCTCTTTGTTTGTCAGTCCCAGGTCCAGAGGTACACCTCTCCTTGTGGGCTCCTCTTCCACCACCTGAGTCAAAAAGTTATCGTCAATGCACTGGAGGAACCTCCTGGACTGTACATGCCTAGCTGTGTAGCCTTCCCAGCAGATATCAGGGTATTTGAAGTACCCCATGAGAACCAAGGCCTGTGATTGTGAGGCAGTTCTCACCTGTCTGTAGAAGGCCTCATCATCTTCCCCATCCTGATCAGGTGGCCTGTAATAAACACCCATGACAGCATCTTTTACATTAGCCTGCCCCTCGATCCTTACCCACAAGTTCTCAACTCACTCTTCATCCTCCTCCAGGGAGAGCTTGATACATTCCACTTGCTCTCTCAGATAAAGAGCAACTCCACCACCTCACCTCACTGGCCTATCTTTCCTAAAGAGAACATAGCCATCCATGACAGCGTTTTGATGCAGCCCAGGATATGGTTGGCCACCTGGGCTGTGAGCGTGCATTGCTGGCTCATGTTGAGTTCCTCATCAACCAACACCCCCAAGCCTTTCTCCTCAGGGCTGCTCTGAATCCATTCTCCACCCAGCCTGTATTTGTGCATGGAGTTGTCCCGACCCATGTGCAGGACCTTGCCCTTGGCCTTGTTGAACTTCATGAGGTTTGTACAGGCCCACCTCTCAAGCCTGTCCAGATCCCTCTGGATGGCATCCCTCCCCTACAGTGTGTCAACTGCTCCACACCGCTTGGTGTCATCGGCAAACTTGCTGAGGGTGCACTCAATCCCAGCATCTATGTCACCAACAAAGATGTTAAACAGCACTGGTCCCAGTACCGACCCCTGAGGAACACCACTTGTCACTGCTCGCCACTTGGACATGGAGCCATTTTGAGTGCAACCATCCAGCTAGTTCCTTATCCACTGAGTGGTCCATTGGTCAAATCCATGTCTCTGCAATTTAGAGACCAGGATGTCATGGGGAATGGTGTCAAATGCTTTGCACAAGTCCAGGTAGATGACATCTGTTGTTCCTCCCTTATCCACCAATGCTAACACCATTGTAGAAGGCCAACAAATTTGTCAGGCACGAGTTTCCCTTAGTGAAGCCATGCTGGCTGTCACCAATCACCTTCTTATTTTCTATGTGCCTTAGCATCATTTCTGGGAGGATTTTTGGAAGTTAGTAATTTTCCTTTCTACTGCAGAAAACGAATGATAAAATTGAAGTGGTAGGGGAGGAGGGAGATGAGTTTCCAGGAGTATCTGCTCCATGATCTTGCCAGGCAGAGAGGTGAGACTGACTGGCCTGTAGTTCCCCGGGTCTTCTTTTTTACCCTTTTTAAAAATGGGGGTTATGTTTCCCCTTTTCCAGTCAGTGGGAACTTCAACGGACTGCCACCACTTCTCAAATAGGATGGATAGTAGCTTGGCAACTTCATCTGCCAGTTCTCTCAGGACCCACAGGGTAGATATTTTTTTCCCCTTCATCTCTTGGTTTAGTCACATTCTAATACTTCAGTATTACTTTCCATTACTTTCCTTCTGTGTCCTCACATTTTGTTTGGACCCCCCACCTCTGCTCAGCGGATGTGTTCACTGAACTGTCCACAATGGTGCTGGGATTTTTCTCTTTTTTTTGAGCACTTGATTTAGGAGCTTGTTTGGGGTCTGAAAGGTTTAAGGTATTTGCCTCCAGCGTGTGTTGTTCTGCCTCTGTCTTCCTTGAGTTTCATCTCCCCGTGAATTGACCAATGACTGCGCATTGAGGGTTCTCCCCAAATATCAGCCAACCTATATAAAACAACTGTCGGTTGCCAAGTTTACCCTTTTGTGTTTCCCCTTTTTCCAGGACATTAATGAATCTGATAAATTGTATCAGCCTGGTTTGGCAAAGTGGTTAAATATATGCTTGTTTGCTCTGTTCAGAGGGATGCTTGAGTGCATGTCTGGGTCTGGGCCAACTCATACAGTGGGACTTAAGCACGTCCTTAAAGTTAGGCACGTGCTTAAGTGTTCTGCTGAACAGAAATTGGGTGGACCTCAAGAGTGCAAACCATTTTTGTTGTCCATGTTCCCAACATGTTAAAAATTCAGTTCTTCATTTCACTGTTTCATATGTGCTTCCATAGCAGCACCTGTGTTTTAATAGTAAAATTGCTAAATTTTCACAACAACAGCTCATATGGGAAGTTTTCAACGATCTTCTCAAAGGAGATCTCCTCTAATCTTTACATTTTTCTAAACTTTTATTTCTCATCTTTATTTGGTTAGTGAGTCCAGAGAAATACAGAGCATTCAGAGAGGTGAGCACATCTGAAGCCACAAGAAACAAACCCAAACAACTGAGAACAAAAAAGTTTGTTATTCAAACTCTTATTTTAAATGTTTTTTAAAGATTTTTTTTCATTCTAGTTTCTAATGAATGAATTGTGAAATTGATACTGGTGTTTAAAATCCCCAAAGCAATGCATTTTTTGGGAGCACTTCTCCTGACCACTCCAAGGCGTCCCCAGTACTTCTGGAGCAGACTCAGCTGACATCCCACAGCCCGTTCTAAGGTAAAACAACCAAGGAGATAGGCACATTACCTCTTCAAGAGGGCTCTTTCTGTCTGTCTTTAGATTTTATAAAGCCCCACAATATCCTAAGTCAAATTTCAGTTTAATCCTTTGCCAACCAATGTACCTATTATTAAGAAGCTCATTGATTTTTATTACCTTCTCCCAGCGTATTTGTGAGATTGGAGAGTTGTTATTTCTTAAAAGACACCAGTATAAAGGCAACGTTGTTGAGCTCCTTCTCTCAAGACAGCTGACTGTGTGGTTCCTATGTACACAAACACTGCCAGTTAGTTCTGTGGAAGGATGCTGGTAACAGCAGGCTCATCTGTGCCTGAGGTCAATAGCCCATGTAAGCCTTCTCTGCTAGATCGTTTTTTTCTACTTTTCGCCCTGTGGCAGAATGACAGCAATAAAAGAAAATGCTTGCATGCTTTTAGCTAGATCCAAAAGGCAATGCTTTCATGAGGCTCTCAGTCAAGCCTGGGAGGAATCTAGCTGGAGTTGTTTATTGTGTGTGTGACTTGGGTAGTTACCCAGTCGTGGCCGCAAAACAGAAATGGCGATATTTTGGATATTGATTTTGTATGGGGGAATTCCTCCTGAAAGCCAAAGAGTCGTATCTAGGGGAGCTGCTCAGAAAAGAGAGATGTCTACATCTGGTAATATTGGATTTCATGTCTGTAAAGCAAAAATCATATTATGCACATAACAAAACATAAACACGTTGTAAAATGCATTCAGCCCAGATTCCAAACACATTGAACACTACATGATTTAATGATGGATAAACTCAGAAAAATATCCCAGTGGGGGGAACTACAGACTCCAAAATGACAGCTGCTATCATTCCAAAACAAGTAATTGTTTATAAATGAATATTTTTCATGATAAATTATTGAATTACATGAAAATCAGATGACTGCCTGCTGCCAAATTTGTTTTCAGTTTCACAAGACAGAATGGAATGTGCTACAGACGGTGAGTGAAATTAAAAGCTGCTGGTCTTTTCCCACAAAGGGCTGATATTTTCCCTTAGACATGCCCAGTATCTCATAAACCTGCAAAATAGTGGTCCTGGGGAATGGCTATCTAGCTAGATATCCAAAATATTTTAGATATATAGGATTTCAGGGAATCTCTGCCTAATCTGAGCCAGTTGTATTGTACGTTCTATTTCATATTTGTCTTGTGTTGTTTTCTAGTTCAAACCCACAGAGCCCCAGTATCTGTGAGAACAGCTTAGCCTTGCAGGGACACTCTCAAGATACTTTTAACCATTGCATTTCTCCTTTCTATTCTCTCTTGTTTGCATATGAATCATTTGATAATACACTTTTCTTTATATATTTTGGTCTTGTTTGAGTTGGCAAGTCCTTGTCTTCCCCCTGTGTTTTGAACAGCGGTGAAAATAACCTGAAGTGGCTGTTCCAGCTGAACCACATCTTGAAGTCCTCGCTGGACTGAAGCTTCCAACACAGCTAGGCTGAGTTTTCTGGGAGCAAGATGGTCAAGACCACAGAGTCCAGCTAATCTTTAACAGCATTTTCAGTCTGCAAAGTCCTTGCTTCCATCAGCTGGTCTGTGCACGAGGACTAGTTGACATTGGTGGCACGAGCTCTCTGATGGGTGCAACATGCCATGCGTAATCTATCTTGTCCCAGAGAGCCACTGGAGCAGCTGAGCTAAGTCCTGTAATCGCAACCTTGGCATCAGATCTGAATTTTAGAAGGCAGTACAGCTGTATCACACTCCTTTACACAGCCTCACGTAGCTGTCTGACTGATGCAGCATCTGGATCTTCATTGCCTCCTGCTGTCAGGTAAGTCAAGCGACAACAGATCCATGAGCACATCCCTGCTTCCCCAGTAGAGAAACATAACTGGTCCCCACCCCAGAGTGTGCATTTGGAGGGGTAAGGCTATAACAACAAGAAAGGGTGTAATCATAATTTGCCCTTTAAAACCTTGCGGTTGCTCTCAGACTGTGGCTCAGAGACCACCTAAACCGGATATTGTAGGTTTGTGATCAAAAATCCTTGATTAATTTTTCTGCCTCTTACTCTTCTATCAGTTTTTAAACCCATTGGTACTTCTGGCCACTGTTGCATCTTACGGAAACAAGCTACACATTGTGTAAAGAAAAGGATACCGTTTGCTTTAAACCTGGAAGCAGATGTCTATGATTACACACGTATATGTGTGTGGTTTTATATATATACACACATATATATACACATATACTCTCACAGTTTGTGTATCGTATGTCTTTTAAAGGTTGGCTTGTTTGTTTGTGGCATTTGCCAGAAAAAATAACTGCCAAATTTAGTAAAATTAAGGCAGTTTTATGAGTAAAAGCTTCTTTGTTGTTTCCCCCATCTGACCTTTGCCTTTATGTCCTTCTGTACACTGAATTCTAGATTTGCTTCCCTCCGCTGTATTTGAAAATGGTCTAAATCGCCATGGTTGCTACCGCAGACAGCATGATGAAGAACGGAAAACCAGGTCAGGTAGTAACAGGAAATTAATGGAATATCCACAAGCTTATTGCAAGGAGATCAAAAATTCACATCCCTGACATCTCACTGGTTGTCACAGAAGCAAAAATCAAATGTACACAAAGGTGGATGCAGACTCCCTCTGGCTTTAAAGACCAAAAGCTGAGGTCTTTCAGCCACTTCTCTCCCCTCCTTTTTCCCCTTTATCTTCTTTTCCCCAAAATTTTTCTGCATTAAATTTCATTGAAGATTACTTTCTAGAGCGTGGTCATGCTGTAAGTGAATTCTGATGTTACTATGTCAGACCCCTGTGATACAAAACTCTTCACAATTCAAGCATTCACCACTCTAATAGTTTTTGCTCGGCGAAAGCTTGTATGTGATGACCCTGCCTGTCAGTTGCTTCTGGATATGGCATTCGGCTTCTTTTGATGCTTTTTTCTCAAAGCCATTTGGACAGATCACCTTGTGATGAGCTTCAGATTTAGGCAAACCCACTGGCTTTCATTGATAAAGGCAGCGGGCCCCAAGGAAACAGATTTCTGCCAGACTGTGCGGTACAGGGCTGGATAAAGAGGGCTTAGTTTCTCCATCAGGAAGGGAAGCAAAGCGCAGAAGTGGAGTGAGGCTTTTAGTCTTTTTGATCCGTAGGGAAGAGCCTCACAAAGCCTAGACAAGGTTATTCACCTTGCTTTATAAAAAAACAAAGAACATCTTCAGATCCAGAGATAATCAGTCCCAAGGATAACATTAAAGCAAGTGATGACTAGAAGAAAGTCCTGTTATTAAATTGCAGTGGGCCAAGGGCTATAGGAGTTGTACATTTGGCGTTCAGATGCTTTCACCTTTCCATGACTACACGCAGCTCACTCAAATCTGTGGAATGTTAATTTGTGCCTCATCAATACTAATGGACCAGGAATTATGACGTGTTTTATGTTATCATTCATTTAAAACAGATAGTTTAGATTTCAGCCACAAGCTAAAGTTTATATGTATTATATTTATTACAAACAACAGCGAACACTTAAGAGCCATTATTTTAAATCTAAATGACATTGTGTTTAGTATCCATTTCCTCCGGCTCTGAAATGTGCAGCCTGTGGAGTCTGTCATCTTTCCCTGGAGTTCTCCTGGATGCGAAGTGACAACTCCTCACAAGTTACCAGAAACAGGAGAAAATGTGGAGCCCTGTTCCAATGAGCGGTTTCACATTACAAGAATTTACAATGAGCATCTGACAGAAGAAAAGCAATGGAGCTTGAGAGGGGAATATCATGCAGTAAATCGCTAGCTATTATCAGCTTTGATGAAACGGGGCAGGGAGGATGGTATTTAAACAGAAAACACAGGAGGAAAGACATTGAATCAGTGAGTGAGTCCCTCATGTGTCAAAACTGAATAGTTGCTTCTGAAAATCTTGCTGATGACCGTTTTATAGACAATATTGCATCTGGAGACACAGCTTGTGCGGGGAGCAGTAGTTAGCTGTGGCAGTGGAGGGCAGGGGCTGTGGTTCCTCTCCTGTTCCCACCAGTGTCCATAGCTAATCTCCAGGTCAGTCCATATGGCAAGCAAGTGCTGCTGCTTCCCCAGCCTCTCTCGCACCATAGCTGAGCACACACAAGCATGGAGGAGACCAAACCATCACGTCCCCACATGCAGGTGAGGAACCACATTTGCAGCCCTGGGGCAGCCACACCAGCCAGGGCCATCATTGGCCCCCCATGAGTGAAGGTGTGAAATGGGACATCAAGTCCCCGTCCTGTCCTCTCACTGCTATCTGCCTTTCCATAACAGAAGACCTGGCTAAAAGCTTCCAGCTTGACTGCTCCTCTTCCCTCCTTGCCAAAACCCAGTCAGACTGCCCTCCACAGCCAATACTCTCTCCTCAAGGCCCATAGATGCTAACAGGAGAGGAACGGGTTACCTACCTCCAGCTCGCAAATGCCTGACCAGTGAAACCAAAACCTGCCATTCTGAATTATTCTTGGTTTAATGACTTCTTTGAAGGAAGGCAGTAGTGGGTTGTCCCTGCTGGCATGGTGGAGCTGTTGTGCTAGGCAAGTTGGAGCAGTTCTTGTCCCCTTGGTGTTCACAACGTGCAGAAGTGTAAATGAACTGCAATACAATAGGTCTCAGTACGCCGCTTCAAGTGGAAATAAAGAAAGCAATTTAGAGAGTTTTCAGGTACTTCATATTTTCATTTTCAGCTCTCTACACAAAAAAAAAAGGCTTAAACTATTATTCAGTCTCCACTTGGAGAATAATTTTGACATTCGGAAATCTGATTTCGTGATCAGAAACACATGTAGAATAACATTTAGAAGTCAGCAAAGACTCCAAGCATGATTTTATTGGGAGCTTGGGTATGCCCTTCAGAGTAATTGGGATGTGGAATGTGGAAGTAGTTTTTACAGGAAAATAGGGATAAGGCCTCCTGTAGCCAGCCTCAGGCGACGTAGTGAGTAAAATATCAAGAAGAATTCACATTCGACCTGATAATAAGGTTTCCGAGCATGCTAATTAAATGAAGTATCACGTCCCCAGCCCTGTTGTTTTAAACATTTTAAGGCATTAACGTTACACAATAGAAACATAATTTCCCCTCGCTCCAGATGCCTATATTCATTTGATTTTCCTAGCTGTTAGCTTTAATCTTTCTATAAGCATGAAAACCTACACTTTCAGCAGTGCTGTCATATTTTGCCCCTTCATTTTTCCTTAATACTCATTTCGGGTACTAATTGGCAGCAGTGGTTTTTTAAAATAAATTATTCAAATGGGACAGCTTCACTGTTTATCCTCTGCTGAGGCACTGTTTTCCACAGCCTGGCTTTGAAGGAAAACGAACAGCTAGCATGGAGGAGTTTTAGGGGGTGAGGTACAGCCAGAGGAAACCTCATAAATCACATCCCATCTTTCTGCTCTTTAAAACAGTGGTTTAACTGGGAATAAGTTGCTAAAATCCCTTTGGGGATGCAAGAGTGTGCACCTCCTTCTGACGACAGAGCCCTGTGCAGCAGCTCAGGTGTGGACTGAGGGACGGTGACTGGCCAAGGGGAATTGGGTGTACAGAGCACAGGTATGCATACCTGCTGGCAAAGAGCCCCCATACAAATGGGAGAACTGGAGCTGTGCTGTGGTTGTATCTACTGCGCGAAAGCTTTGCAACTGGCAGGGAAGACACCGAGATCCTCTGCTCTTAGCCCATTTACTCAGGCATTTCTCCAGGACCCGGACCGGAAGAATATCCTGAAGATCAACATCTGAAGGTTCAGGGCTCATTTCAAAGCCAGCAGCTGAAAAGTCCCACTACCAGTTTATGGCCAAGAAAACCTTTTACACATGGAACAGTTTCGGAGACAAGGGAAAAGCTTTCACTGGCAAAACCTGCATCTTTTTTGTTAAGTTAAAATTTATGGTTTAAAGTCTATAAGCATATACATTCTTTTCTTTTGACTAGTCCAGAGTTCCTTGGTTCTCCCACAGGAAGAACACCATACTAGTGATGAACAGGCCAGGATCCCCATACTGGGTTTGGTTGGGATAGAGTTAATTTTCTTCATAAGAGCTTATATGGGTCTATAAGCTGTATTTGTGATAAAAAGAGTGGTGATAGCACGGGTATGCTTTAGTTATTGCTGCGAAGTGCTTGCCCGGCATCAAGGTGTTTCTGGTTTCTCGCACTGCCCTGCCAGCAAGTAGGCTGGGGGTCCACAAGAGGTTGGGAGGGGACACAGCTGGGACAGCTGACCCCAGCTGACCAAAGGGACATCTCATACCATACGACTTCTTGCTCAGCCATAAAACTGGGAGGATAGAGGGTGGCAGGGGCTGCTGTTGCTCAGGGACTGGCTGGGCATCAGTCAGTTAGTGGTGAGAAAATAGTTTCTTTTGCATCGCTTGTTTTTCTTGGTTTTGGTGTTTGCTTTTTTCTCTCTCTCTCTGTTGATTTTCCTCCTCCTTTTTTTTTTAATTATTAAACTGTCTTTATCTTAACCCAAGAGTTTTCTCCCTTTTACCCTTCTCCCTCCATCCCACTGTGGTGGGAGTGAGCAAGCGGCTGTGTGGTGCTTAGCTGCCTACCAGAGTTAAACCAAATTTTAAACCAATCCCCAAATTTAAACTATACTCATAAAAGAAGCCAGAAGCTTGACTAAAAGCCATGCTGTTTGGTTATCTGCAGTCTTCAGGTGTTACCATTCTCCCTAGTGCAGTTTTGGCCTGTGCTGCCCTGTTTCAGTGAGAAAACATTTTTCTGTATGGATGTGAACCATTCCACATGGGCTGACCTCAGAAGCAGAAACAAGTCCCTGATCCACGCTATTTGTTTCTGTAGCTTTAGCTACAGATTCAGTCCCACGTCCATTCCCATCCACGAGTGGTGGGATCCCAAAGACTTCATTGTCACCTCCAGCCTGTGAATACTTCTGAAGCTCACTTTCCCTTAGCTCTCCAATGAGCTGAGAAAAGAAGCCCTCAGTAACTGAGGCCAAGGGTCCCTCTCTCCTAATTCTGCATTTTGTGCATACAACCTGGCCAAAGTTTCCCTCTGACTGTTACACATGGCCTAACATGGACCAAACTCTACACCAAACTGTCTGTCTGTCCATAACTCTCTTGATGGCTCTTGTGCAGGCTCAGGGCCTGAAGTGCCTGTGGTCTGGCACGGATTTGTTGTGGGACAAAAGTATTTTAGAGTATTAGCCCCATATTCTTCTCCCAAATCCGTAATCTTAAGTACGAGAAAAGCCCTGTTTTCTTCATTTCTGAGCAAGCCCATACTGGAAGAACTATACCACAGTTTTCATGGGGGAAGTCCTTGGATATTTTCAGACATGTTTCAAATGAAATGCAGACATATTTTACTTCTGAATGCTAATATGGATAGGGTAGTTACACATGAGGCCCACTTCTCCCACAGAAGTCAGGGCTAAGATCTTCTGTAATACATAAGGATGCAGGTTTGATTTATACTTTATTTGGAAAGGCTGTAAAAGCAAGGCTGTGAAGTGATCTGTCTCATTCAAGAATCAGGTCAGTAGCAAAAAAACAGTCTCAGTCCCCTGGGTTTCAAATTTTTTCAGTCTTCTCCTCAAATGGGTTTAGACTTTAACAGCCAGTCTGAAAGTGGTATGGGCTTACATGGGTAGCTTTTTTCCAGCCTAGGTAAACTCTTCAAAGAGAGCTCTACAGCAAGAAATCACACCTGTGGGATTCTAAAGGATACTGAGTTCAGGTGTGAGGTATGGAAAATCAGATTACTGAGAGACTTGTTGGTAAAATAAATTATAATGGGGAAATACAGTTAATGAGAGTGTTGTCATTAGAGGGAATTGGGAAGTCTCTCACACAGTATGCAGTACTACAGAAATGACCTTATAAGCATTCTTGAACCCATAAGTCTGCTTGGTCTCAGTGAAAGGTAGGAGGAAATTCCTTCCACTGTGGTGGTAAAAGTTTCATAATCTGGATTAGGGAAGCAAAAGCCCACCTACAGTTGGATCTGGTGAAGGATGTAACAGGCAGCAAGAAGGGCTTCTGAAGGCATATCAACAGCAGAAGGAGTATTAGAGAAAAGGTGGATCCACTGCTGAATGGGGTAGGGAATCTGATGACAAAGAACATGGAAAAGGGTGGGGTGTTCAATGTTCTCTTCGCCTTAGTCTTTACTAGTAAGACCACCCTCCAGGAATCCCAGGTTCACAAGACCAGTGGGAAAGTCTGGAGCAAGGAACTTACCCTCAGTGAAGGACAATCAAGTTAAGGAACACTTAAGAAACTGAACATGCACAGGTCTATGAGGTCTGATGGGATGCATCTGTGACTGGTGAGAGAACTGGCTGATGTCTTTGCCAGATTACCTTTGGAAGGCCATGGCATATAGGGGCAGTTCCTGAAGAGAGGAAGAAAGCAAATGTCACTCCTATATTGAAGAAGGGCAAGAAGGGGGGTCCAGGGAACTACTGGCCAGTCAGCCTCACCTCAGTCGGTGGAAAGATGATGGAGCAACTAATCCTGGAAACCATGTCCAAACATATGAAAGACAAGAAGGTAATTTGGAGTCATCAACATAGATTTACAAAGGGGAAATCCTGATTGATTGACCCAACGGCCTTTTTTGATGAGATGACTGGCTTGATGGATGAGAGGAGAGCAATAGTTGCTGTTTGTCAACATTGTTGCCCATAACAACCTTTTAGACAAAGAGGTTAAGTATGAGCTAGATAAATGGAGGTGACTGAAAACTGACTTGAACTGTTGGGCTCAAAGGGTTGTGGTTAGCAGCATGAAGTCCAGCTGGAGGCCAGTCACTAGTGGTGTACCCCAGGATGGATAATGTATCCTACACTGTTAAATATTTTCATTAAAGGCCTAGGTGATGGGATAAACCGGAGGGTTGTGCTGATATCCAGAGGGATCTGGACAGGTTGGAGAACTGGGCCAACAGACATCTCAACAAGTTTGAGAAGGAGAAATGCAAAGTCCTGCACTGCACCCAGGGATGAATAATCCCCATGTACCAGGACACACTGAAGGTAGAGCCACTGGAAAGCAGCTTTGCAGAAAGGGCCCTGAGGGTCTGGGTGGACACCAAGTTGACCATGAGCCAGCAAGGTACCCTTGTGACAAAAAAAGTCTAACAGCCTCCTGGGTGGCATTAGGAAGCATGTTTCCAGCAGGTTGAGGGAGTTGATCCTTCCTCTCTGCTCAGCACAGGTGAGACATGTAGGTGCTGTGCCCAGGTCTGGGCTCACCAATACAAGAGACACATGGACGTATGGGAGCACACCCACTAGGGCGTTTAAGGAACTGGCTCATTTGTTGTACAAGAGGCTAAGAGAGCTGGGACTGTTTACCTCAGAGAAGAGAAAGCCCAGGGGGGAATCTCATCAAATTGCATAAATACACATCAGGAGTGAGTAAAGAAAATGGTGCCAGACTCTTCTCAGTGGTGCCTAGTGACAGGACACGAGGCAATGAGCACAAACTGAAATACAGGAAATTCCATTTAAACATAAGAGAAGAATTTATTCACTGCGAGGGTGGCTGAACACTGGCAGAGGTTGCCCAGAGAGTTCATGGAGTCTCCATTTTTGGAGATATTCAAAACCAAGGTGGACACAGCCCTGAGTAACCTGCTATAGCTGACCCTGCATTGAGCAGAGTTCAACTACGTAATCTCCAGAGGTTCCTTTCAACCTCAGCTATTTTCTGATTCCATGAAATGCTGTGATTAGACTACAGCAATGTCTGAAGGAAGGAGAGGTTGGTTGGAAATCTTTGTGTTCCAGCCAACTAGAGCCAGCTGTGGTCTGAGACCCAAACTGCTTCCTTGGAACCAAAGAACCTCAAAGAGTTTCTGAACTACTACAACTGGAAGTGCCCAGATGAGACCCAGGCATACACGCTGCTTTGCTTTCTGCAGAAAGGGACATAGGACAGACAGTGCAGAGGAACCATGTCTTGATCCAGTGGGTGCCCACCTGGAGCAGTGAGAAGATGAGATCCTTGGGGATATCATAGCAGAGTGCAGGTGCACCTACAGAGTCCTAGCACGTCTCCACAGCTCTGTAGGTCCCTTCTGGACTGCTACAACCATCTGTGTGCCAATCAGCACAGCCATGTTGGAGTTGGGGTGAGAACTGACAATGAGACTGAGAACTGTACAGTTTCCATTCTTGGAGGCTTTCAGCTGCTTCAGACTGGACAAAGCCCTGTGCAATCTGGTCTGACCTCAGAGTTGACCCTGCTTCAAGCAAGAAGTTGGTTTAGAGACCTCCTGAGGTCACTTCCAGCCCTGTGGTCCTATGAACTGGTCCTGCTCACATTTCCCTGGGGTGTTGGATGAATTGCAGAGCTACCCAGATTAGCATGGCAGTGCCCCCAGCTGATGCCCTGAGAAGTCAGCAGTACATTCAAGCACCAAGTACTCGCCTCCCACATTTTCCTCTGGGCTTTGGGGCATGCTGGCAGTGGCAGGGACAGCTACCCTGTGGGGAGCGAGACTGAAGGTCCAAGCACTAAACATTTCTTGCTTTTTAGGGGCACTGTTCATATCAAACTGTTAATTACTCACTGGACGTGTGTTGTTCACCAAAGGGTGGGTGTGTAAGTAAGCCCCCACCCGGGTCTGAGCACGGTGCTGCCCATCAGGCTCTGTCCCAAGGAATGTTTCACCAAAGTGGTTGTCTCCTGCTGGCTTGTCTGGGCTTGCGAAGTGAGTCCTGCTGACCTGCTAGTACTCACAAAGGCCTCCCTGTGATTATTTTTTGTCTGGGAAAGTGACTTCCATTGTCTCAGCTTATTTATTTATTTCTTCCAAATGAGCGTTTCACTTTCAGTTCTGGTCAGAAGTCAGAAAGGAAGCGTTTTAGCTTTTCCCACAAAAAATCCTGGGCTGTCTTCCCTAGTGGAGGGCAGCAGACGGCTTTCTAAAGATTTAATCCATTTTAAAATAGTTAAATTAAAGTTATTATGTAAATCCTTCTCACCCCACAGCCTGCTTTGTTCTTTTACACAAGCAGATAGTGTTATGTGTTCAGAACAAGCCTCAGTAAAATGCTGTATCGATATTATCACTATCCTTCTTCCCAGGTCTTCACCAGAAGCCAGAGCTTATGTGTTTTTTCCTCATTCAGAATTCGTGCTTAAACCCTCAAGAGTTTCGTGTGAACAAAATCAAGTCCCAAAGATTCTTAAGAAAGTAGTTTCATTTCTACATGCTTGTGTGTATGTGTAATCAGATCTTTTAAACTTGGTTTGAGATACCGGACAAAATGTTCCTCACTAATAACTGGTCTTACACAGCAGAGGTTTCTTTTGAAGTACCAAGCATGGATACATGATCCTATTTAATGACAGCACTTTAAATTACAGGCTGGTTAATTCTATGTGAATTCTTCTCATCTGTTTCATATTTCTCGTACACATTACTGTAAAACAAGCTGTACCCATTTCTGTCAGTGAAACCACTGTCCTAATCTACAACTTTTCTTAGAATCTGATAATAATGGTTAACTTTACCTCAAGAGAAAAACCTACAGGCAAACATGTCACACATAGCACAGTTTGACTAAGAACAGATACATGCCACTGGTCATAAAGGGTAAACACTTAAGACATTTAACCCAGCTGAGCGGTACTAAATGGAAGGCAGTGGTCATCTGGCTTTTGAATCACCTAATTGACATGTCAGAAAATAAGCATTTTATTGACAGAAGGTGATTGCAGAGAAAAGTCATTTTTCATTTAAATAGCCAGATACTTCCCTTCCTCCTTCCCTTTGTATTTGCAGGGCAGGGGAACATTTTGTTAAGAAAGCAAAACCACAATGCATGGACCATTTGTTTCACTATTTTTGCCCAGACAGCTACCTTCTGATAGTGATTTTCTTGACTGCAATCCTCTGCAGAGGATTCCAGCATGGAATAGTTTCCAAATTATATGTGCTCTCAACATTTCTATCTTTGGATGCCTTTTGAACTATGTTAGGATTCAACCATCCCTGCAGAAGCCACGCAGATCTCATGCAATGCAGTGGTAACTCTTGTGCAGAGAAATCACCCAGTCTTACCTCAGCGTAAACCAGGAGCAATTGCAGTGGAACTGCCCTTCCAGGTTCTCTTCGGTAGCCATTGCTGTTGGGTGACGGGGAGAAAAGGGGTTTAGAGCAGTAACTCTGTGATTCTTATGAAACCCCAGTCCCAAAAGTAGTTTCAGGAATATTCCAGTCTGGGACTGTGAGTTTTGGTTTGGGTTGTACGCACCCCAGTTTCCTTCCTCAGCATTCCTCAGCCATAGCAACACTCTCCTATCGGGATAGAAGGTAGAAGATAAAGACACCCGAGAGCTGCTATCAGCCCTGCCAGGGTCTCCTGCAGGACCAGCCGCCAATGCTGGGGACATGTGCCAACACTGCAGCATCACAGAACTCTCCCCATGCCAAAAAGCCACTTGGCTTGATTTTTAGCCAGATTAGCCTGCATACAAGCAAGGATGAGTGCAAAGGAGGAAAAGCCATCACCATGGGTTGCAGTGCTTGTCCCAAGACCCAGATTCACACCACATCATCTTGGGCACTCAGTCCCATATCTGCTCAAAGGGGAAAGACAACCCACCAGGGACTGTTAGGTGGGTGAATCTGGTCCCTGGGTCCACTGCTGAAGGGCAGGCGACTCTTCTGCTTCTGCTATGGCCCTGCCTCCCCCATCACAGGGTCTAGGGCAGCACTGTATCTTGTGAGGTCACCAGGCTTGCCAGATGTGGTCCCTGTTGCTTGCCCCACCACCACAGGCTTCCCTGCAGATGTCCATGTCGCATGGCATACCTCCACCCATGGTGGCAATGAGCATTCCTTGGAGGAGAGCTAGATCCAGGGTGAGCCAGACAATTTTTTCTGTCTCGGGACCCTTTAGTGGCTCTCCTAGGGGAGAGCACACAGAGTGGTAGCTACCATGGAAGAGGGCTGAAGGTGAGGGCAGGGCATGAGGGTGACCTCAGAGAGGCACATGTCACCTTTGCTGGGTGAAAGGTAGCTGGGGACACTGGGGCAGGGCAGCCCTGGGCAGCCCAGGGAGCAGAGGCTGTCCGGCCGGAGTCCTCTCCGCAGCTCCTCTTCCCACAACAGCACAGCTCCAGCTGTTTATAAGCCCCTGTCTGTATGAGGTCGAAGGCACAGAGATTTAAGTTAATACCGCCTGGGAGAGCCCTGTTCAGTGCAGTCAGCCTGGAGAGTCGTTCTCTGCAGAGATAAAGTGCTGCTCCCTCATACTCTGAGCCAGATTTCACAGATCTTGATCTGCATAGGGTCTTTCCTGGGCAGTGCTGTTAAGAGACTCTGCTGATAAGGAAAGGTAAACTGCATTTTATCATTCATATCTAGTCATGATGGCCCAACGCAAGGTCTCTGCTTTTGGAAGAAGCAATGAGGATCAGCTAAAATGCTTTGCCGCACCATACAGCAAGCTCTTTCATTTGTGTGCTGCCCCACTGGGTTGGTAGCATTCATAACCTTTCTTGCCCTTGAAGCCGCTAAAAGATCAAATCAACATTGTTTTCTTTTACTTTTACACACAAGGAGAAGAATTGAAGTCTACTCATGTTTATAAAGCCCTAACTCATCCTTTGACTCTATAGAAAAATATTCCTATAGATTAAATGTGAAATTTTTACATGTCTGGTATTGGGCCCCTGGTCCCACACTCTTTGTTTAAAAGTTGAAGAGGAGTTAGAGCTATCACCATTCTCCCTGCACCTCGCAAGGACTGTTTTATAATGCGCTGACTCAGAAAGGCACTTAAATATGGGCTCAGTGGGAATCAAGTGAGACAGTAGCCATGCTGGCTTCAGCACAGCAACTTATTTTTAGGACTAGGGTATTGAGCATGAGTTTTATTTTCAGAAGAAACATCCAATAATAGAAATGGCTGTCGTTTTTCTATTCCCTTCAAATTCATCTAGCAAAAGCAGAAATGTGATGAGTATCTGAGCCAATTTCTATTTTAAGAAGTACTTAAGGAGGTTTTTCAGCTAGACAAAATACGAGGTTCAAGTCAGCAAAAAAGGGGTATGGACAGAGAAATAAGCAATCACTGTGAAGGTAAAATGTTACCATATTAATTAGAGGAAAAGCCCTCTAAAGCGTCATCCTACTACTCATTACTAATTTTCGTTGTTATGAATATAACACAGTTCTGCTAGGTGATTTACTCAGCAAATATCTAGATGATCACCCTGCCCCGGAGAGCTTCAACTCTACACGCTTTCAAAGTTTTCTCTGGAAACAACATATTTTTTGAACTGGACGGGGAGTTAGACCCATTCATCCTCTTTTCACCCACCCATAATTCTTCTACAAAATATGTTACGGCCACTTGTAAGCAGAAACTTAAACAACAGGTATGTTAGACTGTCACCACAGCTATCTGTGTCCTGGAACAGGATCTCTCCTCAGGGCACTTCCTATGCAAATAGACATCTGAACGAGCCCAGGGGGCTATAACAAGAGCTCTCAGAACAAAGATAAGTTGATTATGTGTTCCAGATTTGAAACCCCCCAATGACATCACGCCCCCACTTCCCAAGATCATTTGGTGTAACATCTGTGTGTAATGCTAGTGCGGTCTTGATAGTCACTGGAGCAAAATCTCAAGTAACATCTGTGGCCTCATTAAGAACCAGGCCTGTTTGCCTTCCTTTAAAAACTACTTTTGGCTTGTGTCACCCGCTGATTTGTGACTTGTGTCTGTACTTGCTCCATTCCCAGTATTTTCAGCAAGTTGAAAAGTGTTCACCATCGCTCAGCCCCGTAGATGCCTGCCCTGTCTCTGATCTCTCCTGACCTGAGCAAAACTAGAAAGAAATGCTTACTGACCCAAATCCAAAAACATGTGATTTCTACAGTTGTTCTAGAATATCCCTGCTTGTGTTTCAGTCCCATATGTAGCAGGGAAAAACAGCCTGGGCAGTGTTTTCCTGGAACTAATTATACCAAATTCTCAGAGGCATTTGGGGATCTAATTCCCATTGATTTCCTGGGATGTCTAAAGCTCTTTGTGAATGTAGGTCTCTCAATCTAAGGATGAACATCTATGCTTATATTACTACTCCTGGGAGGAATGTCCAACAGGAACCATAGGTTTTGCTCGCTTATGAACCGGCAAGTGTAAAGGTCTCTTAATTCGGTGTCACTCATTACTTTCAAGTAAATCACACTTTTCTCTAAAAGCCGGCTCCATTCAAAGAGGTCTTGTGTCCAAACACCCAAACAGCTCATCCTTACCTTGCATCCTGTAAAATATTTCCACTGCTTTTTCAGGAGACAGAGATAGATGACTATGAGTTGATGTCATGGACTATCCTCTCTCTTTCCACCTTTGCCTTCCCCACCACAGGCAACACACATCTCTAGCTCTTTCCCCTGTGTTATGTCCTACATACCAGCCAAACACAGAATATGAAAACCCAAGCTCATGATTAGTTTTCCAGTAATTCATTTTCTCCCTCTCTTTCCCTTTGCCATCTGAGGACTGTTGGAGCTCCCAGCGGGGCCCATGCTCAAGGGCCTGGGATAGAAATAAATGCTGATTGGGGACCACCACAGTGCCCAGCACCAGTCCCCTGGGTCTCACCAGAACAAAAAACATCTTAAATATCTCTGCCTATGCAGGCTTCTGAAATACCAGGGTTAGACTTAGTGACTTCTCAAAACATGAATTCAGCATGCAGTTAGGAAGAGGTTTGTGTCTGATACTATATGGCGTAGCACAATAGTATATTTGTGCGTGTCGTATAGACACAGGTTTGGACACAGATTCCTTATGTGAAGTATAATCATGTAGGGAGAGGAAAATATCTTTTATCAGGAGAATTGAAATAATGTAAAAACAAGCATGTTTTCCCTCACGTTCAGGCACTTCTGTTATCAGTTAACCACTGTTTCCGGCAGTTTATTTGAATCTCTCACAGTATTTAAAACTACACCTCATACAGCACTGTACAGGGTCATGGGCAGCCCTGCCTCAAACTCCCTGGAAGGTAGATGAGGACATTAGGCTCCCCGAAAATGGGGTACAGGACTCAGGTGAGAGATGCAGTAGCAGTAGAGATGAGTTCAGCCAGAGGGACACCAAGGCAGTGCATGGGGAAGGGAGGAGGTTTCTGTACCGCAGCAGACAGTCAAGCAAATACCCTCATCTGTCTCTTCCTTTCCACTCCCCCCAAGGAAATCTGAGCCTATATCACAGGCTTGGCATGAAACCTGGGCCTGATTTTCAGTCTGTCAATACATAACACAGTCCTCTTGATACCTCACTGAAATCAAACAAGATGGTCATTTAGACATGTTAGAAATGACCTATGGTGAAAGCAGGGAAAGCCTTTACAAAACTATACACTTTGTGTCATACATCCATATACATAGCTCACTGTCCAGTGCTCCCAAAGATGATCAACCTTGAAAAGAAAGGAAGATGTGCAAATTACTGCCTGTAAACACAACATAAGTAAAAAACTGGGTAATCTTTTAAACAGATAGTCCACCTCCACTGTAGCTGGTCATATGAAATCTGGGAAACGAAAGGCAGGCATGGTAGAACTATATTGGTAAATTTTGTCTTGTTGGTGGAAAAAAATCCACCAACGATAGAACATGGAGTCAGAAGTAAATTCAAATTATTCAGAAATAAGTTATTTCAAATCCCATTGTGAGGTCCAACTCCAGAAACACTGCATTATTGCTCTTCCAACCTGAGTAACAGCAATGAGCATTGTCAGTATATGAACAGTGGTCTTCTCCCTATTTTCTTATAGCTCAGTATTAGTTCAGAGAGTCTGAGTAACACTTTTTTGAGGGGTTGGTAAACGTGGAAGGGGAAGACTTGGTCTGGCGTGGAGCTTGCACCAGGTCCCCCTACATGTGACACAGCGGTGGGCATTTGCACGGCAGACACCTGGCAGCTGAACCCCAGCTCTCTGCGACCAGAGGGCCTCTGAGAATGGGTCAGTCTGAGATTTGGTTTTGTAAAAAAAGCCCAACACATTATTTTGACTTTCAACATGCCTGTCCCTAAAACATGATGCCACTCCATCTGCTTTGTCAGCTGGATGGGAGAAGCACAAATTGGGGTGGGGGCAGGGCTGGATGAGAAGCCAAATTAAGCAAAACAAGTAGGAGCTTTGTAATTTCTGGGGAAAATCCCATTAGACAGTTTTTCCCACTTTTTGTGGAGCTAGTGCAGAATTCTCACTCTGTGTAATGAGTTATGAACCATACTAGTTTGGTGAGTGTGCTGGCACAGAGCTGCAGAATCAGCTAGTTTTTCACTTTTGAAGTGACTACTGACTAATTTCTAAAAATGTCCACTTGGAGCATGTAATAAGCACGTAAAAGGAGTTCTTCTTTCCAAGCCCCCGGAAAAGTTTACTCTCCCTCTTCTGCCTAAAATAAAAATTATGGGGGAAGTTCCTGGCTGGTGAAGTTCAGTGTGACTCCTTTGAATTTCTTGGCGTTTTTCCACCTTCTGCCAGCTGAGAACCTGGGCGCCCTCAGCTTTTCAGTGAAGCCACCAGCGCAAAGAAGAGAAAGAGCGTGGTTCCCAGCTACCAACTGCAAAGGTTTCTGCACTGTTCTTGTTAAAATGCAAGCTGCCTTAAAGAGGTGAAAAACAGACTGTTACTTATGGCTTCAGCCTGCAAATATGAACCTATGACCACAAGAGTCCACACAGGAAAACTCAATTCTGAAATCTGGGCCTGATAATGCAATTAATAAATAAATACATCTACAGCATATGGTTAGTCAAACTATCATTCCAGCAAAAGAGATACCAGAATTATAAGATTCCTTTCAAACTTCCAGTAACTACATATTCATATATACATATGGATCTACTTGTGTAGAATTTAGATAAAAAAATACCCAATGTTTGCAGTAATTAAACCCCAAAGAGTTTAGACCTATACATTTCCAGGGAATAACAGATCTCCTATTAGAATAATACATTTCCTCACCTGTGGGATAGATGGAAACTAAAATTATATGGCTATGCCATATAGAGAGATATAGACATATGCATGGGTGTGTTTATCACACATCATCTTCTTAAGACATATTGTTTCATATATTGTATAAAGTTATGCACTAATTATACATTAAAGGAACATAATGCTGTAAAGCCAATGAGTTAAATGTTAAGAAATGCTAGAATTAAGGACACCACTGTACAAAAAAAAAGAATTCCCAGCACAAAAATTTCAGTATTTCAGATATTCATCCCAGTTGGAACAGAAAAAAAAACAGAATTCCTATCACTGGACTTCCCTGCAGGCTGAGAATTCTGGCTTTTCATCAGCTTTTGCCAAAGGTTTCACTTGCCACCAGAAGAGCATGCAAAAGCAAAAGCCATAGGTCTAGAGAAAACAGGTGCGTAGGAGACACTTGACCATCGTCATCCTTCCTGTCTCCTCAGTCTGAGTCTGCTCCAGTCCCTGCTTCCCAACCACCCACCACAATTAACTCTATCCAGCTTCTCTTTCCCACTCTCCAACACCTTTATGTTCCTCACTGCCTGTTTTGCAACCCCTCCTGCACCGGGGCATTAACCAAGAGGCATGGGGAGCACAAGAGAGATGCTCACTGTTTTGCATGCTGTGCCTGGAGTAACAGCAAGCACCAGGACCTGAGGAAGCAGTTTCAGGAAAAATCCTACCCAGTCCGTCCCAGCTCGAGCTGAGCTGTGCTCAGGGCAGGCAGCATATTTGGGATAAGGGCTGCCAAACTTTAGGCAAACCCTACTGAGATGTGGCAAATTGAAGTTTTTCAGGAGCTCACTGCTTCATCCAATTTGGCTGCCTTTTCATGGGAACAGGAAAAGGCACATTCTGAGCCCTTAAGCAATTTTCGGATTTGAGGGCCAAATGCAATGGTACTAGAACTCATCCAGGAGAGGGCTATAAACCTTCTATTGGATTTAACAAAAGCAAAGGCTGCTCCTTTACTTTCTTACTCTCTTACTGGTAGAAAAGTCCAGATCACTTAATTTGAATATTTTCCTAATTCAGTGTGGCATGGGATTTTCAGCCCAAACATTTAGGTACAGTTGAGTTGTAAGTGTGTGGAGGAAAAACTTATGCGGGAAATCTTTTAAGTGGAAATCACATTTACCAACTCTTCCTAGAGAAAACAGTAAAATACTCTCCACTACTGCCTGTTGGAAAGACACCGAGGACGAATTTAAGAAGAAATTTGTGATCAAATAATAATAATAACAATGATAGCAATAATAATGATAATAAATTATAATAACTGATAATGCCTCAAGACCGCAGGAAGGGCCCTAGTCTCTGCATGAAGCAGGCATCTGGCCATGCCTATGTGAGTGCTTTTGAGCAACTTCTTGTGCTGCATTCATCCGTCTTTGCCAAGACCTGGGGTGCCAGTTTCTTCTTCCCACCTGGCCTCCGGGCTCAGCAGCCCTCCTCATCCAGCAGCATGAACCCATGCTCAGTGTGCCCCACACAGTTCCTACCTCTTCACGCCACCCACCTAGCCCACCTCCCCTCTCTTGAAAGGGACAGTTGCTGTCAATTAGAAGGCAAAAAGAGCTGAGGAGGAAAAAGATTCACTTTTCTCTGTCACAGCATCTCAGTGCAGCAATGGCAAATGTGTAGAGACACATGTCCTCTCATCGAAGCTGCAAATATTATGGGGCCCCCAGAGGATGGTGTGCGTGTAAAGAGATTAAATCTTGCCCTTTGGGCATGACCAGGCTATGTGCATCTAGGTACGGTGCATCTTAGTGACAAAGAAAGCAGAAGAAAGAAGTATTTTAATTTTTCAGTCCAGGGGAACTTACCACAGTGCTTTCAGACTTTGTGCCTCAGGTATTCTAGCAACCCCAAGACAGTTCCCATGGGAAGGGGGCATTTATTTGGGTGACAACAACCCTGGGAGGCATCACCAAGGTCTTTAGGAAAGAGCTTGGTTTGGATATCCAGCTGGTGGCCTTTGCCATAGTGATGCACACTGGAGTCAATGGGACAGTGTCTGATTTACTGCAGCAAGGAGACAAGATCCTGCCCAGGGGTTATAGGCTAATAGCGGTGATGAGGTCAGCTTCCATTTTACATTGTAAAAAAGAGGATCAAGAGAAGAGCAGCCATTACGTTCCCTGGGTATGACAAGCAAACTCAGCCTCCAGCAGCAATGGGGTGAGAGGCATCACAGGGAAACAGCAAGGACCGGTCATGGTGGAGGAGCCATCTCGGTGGAGATCCCAGCCTGAACAGTGCAATCAAAAAAGACAGGAACGGCTGGATCAGAAACAACATCTGAAACCTGCAGGATTTAACTACTGGTTTCTGCAGGAAGGGGGAAAAGGATGGCTGTGGTTACGGTTTGATAGTCTCGTAACAGTCTGCCACTTTCTCAAATAACTCCGTGTGTGCTCCGTCAAGCAGGAGCCACCAAGCACCTGCTTACCCCGCACCCAGCATGGGGAGGCTCGGCTGAACGTAAACACACAGGTGAAGAGGTTGAGATGATGAAAGACAATAGACCATTACCAGGGACTTAATGGTGTTGTAAAGGAGATAAATGTCTTTGAAGTAGCACCCTTAAAACATGTGACCTTTGGGCTGACCTTTCCTTTCAGATTACGGTATGCAGATTGTTTTATACTGGCCAGTGCAAACAAAGCAGACAGAGCCAGCATCTCAGCCCCTGTGCTTGGAAAGTACTTGGACATCATATCTATCTAGATAGCATGGTGTTTACTTTAGCTTACCAAAAGTAAAACTCTGCCACAATTACTGCCTTTCAAGACACATCTCTCACACTCCAAATAAAGCAAGTTTATTATTTCCACCTGAATTCCATTAATAAGAACAAATCCTGAAGACCAACAGCCAAACCCAAACAATCCCTCCAGTAAGCACGGGCTTTCTCTGTGCTAGAAGGACGAGATATGCGCTACCCAGTAGCGAGGGACACGGCTGTGATGAACCTGAAAGGATCACCACTGGAAGCTGTGGAGATGCTGGAAGCACAGCGTGCGAGGCTGTGATTGAGGCTATGAGAAGATAAGCAGAGCTTACCCATTTCTCTTTTTCCAGCTGGGAGCACGCCAGCGTGAATTAGCACTTTTTTTCTACGTACCATCACAGCACTGATTTATGCTATTTAGATGGCAAGCTCTTCTAGTCACCGGCAGTCTGTCTGTTCTATTTTGCATGGTGCCTGGTATAATGGTGCCCCAACATATGACTGGAGCCAAACACATAATAAATAAGGGTAAGAAGAAAGCTGCAAACATTATTTGAAAGGTTGCATGCGCACAGTCTTTGCTCCTTTATACCACTTTGAGAAAAACCAGAAAACCGGAGTTTTTCTGAATCCAGGCACAGGGAGCTATCTCTGGTCTGCAGCGGTGAAGATGGGCGCTGCTGAGCAAGGAAAGGAGAAAAAATACTGGCAAGCGAGGCCCCTCACCCCTTCTAGCACCCCTTTAAAGTGAGTCAGCATTAAAGAAAAAGGTTTGAAGGTCCAAGCCAGCCTAGAGCTGTCTGCCCAGGCAGCGGCAGAGCAGGCACTGATGAGGCTTCTTGTGAGCATCAGAAATGTTGAGGAGAATGGGCCTCGCAGCCCCAGGGCAGCAAAGTCTGATCTGCTGCTATGCCTCTTGCCCTGGTTGTTGTCATGTGTCCCACAGGCAGCTCCCGGCTCCTCCGACCCCGACCCTGCTCCTGAAGCTATGCGATGAGGCGCGAACTCTTGCACCTATTTGCAGCCACATGAATGCAAAACTCGAGAACGCGCCCTGTGAGTAAGTGCCACCCGAGCCAGGGAGCTTCCTGAAATAATACTCTGCATTGCTGTCCCACCTTCATCGCTGGGGCTGAGGACGTGTTGCAGCCCGCTCCGTCCAGCTGGCCTGGGGTCACGCAGGGCCCCGGGGCAGAGCAGCCCCGCGGGGAACAGTGGGGGCGTCTCTGTGTCTTCGTCAGCTTCTATTCAGCCCTGATTTTGTGGTGACCCAGCAGGCTGCAGAAGAGCCTCCACACCAGGATGATTCTGATTACCCTCTTTAGAAAAGTTCCTGTGTTTCCAGTTGTGTGAAGCAAAGGGAAGGTGATGGGTAGGACCCCCACCTGGGTCCAACCTCAAAAGCTTTAGAAGAGAGTAGAAAAACAAGTGTTTAATTACAAATGGACTTTGGTGTTAAATTGGACCCTGATCTAAGTAAAGGAAATCTATCAGCTTCCTAAGAAAAAAATGAAGGTGTTACATGGATTTGTATGTCCTAAGGACTCAATCCATAATTATTATGTGATTGGCATGGGGTTTTTCTAAGCTAGATTTTGTTTTCTCAAGCCTCGCCATTTAAAGGTCTCCGAGCTGCAAATGGTCAGAGGTCAGGGGAGTGCCTGGAAGATGGCCCCGCGTCTGCTTCCCCATATTTACGCTGTTCTTGGGTACTTACAATACATCCTAAGCCTGATTTTCATGGATTTCAAATGGTTTTGGGTGAGATTTTGGTTTGGTTTGTGCTTTAACAAACTTCAAACTTCAGTATACAGCAAAACCAATGGTATTTGCCTGTAATGCAAACTCCACCATCAGACAGAGCTTGCTGCTGCTTTTAACTGTTCCTATTGCCAGAAATCTTGCTCTGTTTGTGCCATAGTTGGAATCAGAGTGGGGTGAGGATGGGGGTGATCAGGGGGCAGACAGGCATCCTTCAAGGAGGACACCTGGGCTGGGGGATTTGCTCCTCCAGAACCCAAACAGGCCCCAGCACCAGCATGTTTTTGACTCCGTGCCACAAGCATTTGCTCTCCACAGCGCTTTCTTAATTTGGCTAGATGGTATTTATCCCCTCCTTGGGAGAGACGGCTGAGACTCCAGGCAGTTTGATTTATGCCAGTTGTTCAATTTGTGACAACTGCTGTCAACAGTTGTTCGTTTTAATTACTGTTCTTGGGACCAGATGTCTCAAAGATGAGCTCAGTGCCACATAAATACATTAAATACAAATAATATTAGCAACTCAGCTTCCTTTCTAGGGGAGGAGTATGGAGTGGCCAACCTCCCTTCCCAACATGTCTCCCCTGCCTGCCCATCTTCTGCACGGCACTGGTGGGAGAGGTGGAAAGGGAGGTGGATTAGCTTTTCCTTCCTTTTCCCTGGTGCACTGCTCATCACCTCTGTTTCCACACCAGAATCACAACTTGACTTGTTTATAGCACAGGTACTTATCAGTCTGCCCAGACCACCCCAGAGCAAGCCCTCTGGCCTGCATGGCAGAGGTGTACCTGGTCCTGCAGGCTTTTGGTACAAATGTGAGGGAAGAGCTCCCTGCCCATCTCTTTTTCCCCCAATATCACTAGAGATCGTTGCACCAAAAAGGAAACTACAATCCCAAAAACTTCTTAGCAGAACCACCTTCTCAAGGCCTTCCTCCCTAACTGAATATACAACTTGCTATGTGGAGATGTTATTTCACATCATCTTCAGTGCCTCCCCTGATCCCAGATGGAGCAATATCACATGGGCCTTAACGTGATTATTAGTCCCAGGCCATGCCTCCCCCTGTCACCTGTGCTGGATGCCACATCACTCCTATGGGCAGTTCAGTGCTTTTTGGGAAAGGTCACGGGGATGGGGACTTTGGCAAAACTCAGGAAGGATGAACACAGCCCTACATCCCACCCATAGTGGATGCTATTCACTAAAATTTGCATTAAAATGTATCTAAAGCCACAAGTGGAATTCCTGTGCCTGTACATAATTAATAAGCAATATGGGTAATTTAATGTCTTTATTCTAATTATCATCTCAAAGTACGAATCCTATCAAGAGCATTAAGCCATGTAGGCAACATTAAAACCTCAGCAAATTATGAACAAGGCTGTTTACCTTGTGAAACCTGTTGTGCATTAAAGGAGGGTCCTGTTTGTTCCTTGGCGCTTTCTTAATTTTCTGCCATTGACTCACGCTAATGAATTTTCCAGTGTAATTGCAGAAAGCACTTCAGACAGCTCCTGAGGGCTTTTCGCTCCCATCTCCCCTCGCACGAGGAGGCGCAGGCTGTCCTCAGCCTGGCAGGAGGGGCTTTTCCCACGCTTGGCTGCCAGCGGGGTCTGGGTCAGGCCTGGGCAGCCATGGCCAGCCTCCCGGACAGCCTTTCGTGCAGGCAAAAGCAGCCACGTGGCTGTTTGCATGCAGCAGGGGACAAATGGAAGCATGAAGAATTCCATGAACATCTGAAGAAATCTGGGTGCATTGGGAGCCTGAGCCTGTATTGACTCTGGACACTTTTGGGCAGGGTTGGTGACACTTCCCATCGTAGGTAGCTGGGGCTGGGCTCAGAGAGGGCAGGCTGTTCCCTGGGGATGATAACCCCTCCACGCCCCTTCCCCGAGCCCTCCAGTGAACGACATCCTCACCCACCATTGGTGTGGACGTTCAGTGGATAAAACCTGGAATGTGACACACCGGGGTCCGGGGCCAGCTGGAGACAGGAGGACAGAGCCAGGAGCGCGTTACAATGCTTGTAGTTGCGCTGGACACATACGGTTATATTTAAGTGCTGGATGTCTGCTGGCTGAGGAGGCTGAGGCAAGACTGGACTTGATTAGACGTAATGACAAAAATGGACCAACTGTTGCTGAGAAAGCCTCTGCAGCAGAGTATTAGCTCTTTGTTATTGAGATATTACTGTCTGAGGCTTCACTGCTTTCAACTCCCCATCGTTATCTTTACAGACTTCCACTGCACTTTAAATAGGTTCCCAAGTTCAGCTTTTTGCCCTCGGCCATAAATTCAACATACTAAATATTTTCATCTGCTGTAGAACGCACCACGCTGTGGAACTTGTTACTATATGGAAAATAAATATGGCTTGAAAACAGGACACTCTTCTGAAAATATTTTTTTTAAAGCTATAACCCTTTTCACCATAAAAATGTCAAAACCCAGCATTTTTGTTTTCCAGTGCCTGAGTTAATGTATATATTTTTTATATTTTTGATTATATAACGAGTGCTGACTGTACCCTTCCATATCTAAACCTAATGGATAAAAAAACTAATACATGTTTAAATCAATATTCAAATATAGTTTTAATTTACTTATTTGCCATTAAAAGATACAATAAATGTCATTTTTTCAGGCTTCATTTAATATAATGTTTTTGTATAGGATAACATTTATCTGCCTGTATTCAAATCCAATTAATATATTAATCTCTTTTCTGCTGTGATTAATTATACTTTTATATTACCTCCAATATACTGGAATTACTTCTATTTGTGGAAAGGTACCAGAAAAAATGTGGATTTCCATGCAAAATTTTACACAGAACTAAATAATTCCATGTTATACAAATTGCTATAATGTATAATTTAGTTCTTTGATCAAATTACTGGAGCTTTTACTTAATTTAGAGTGACCCTGAGAGTCTTGCCCTTACTGGCAACTGTAGTAGCTTTTAATCTTTATGCATTAGCTAAAAACCTGCTGAGGACTGCGTACCTCCACAGCTGAGCTTCCTTAGATTTATGAAGGCAGAGGTAGAACAGGCAAGAAGGAACATGCCTGTACCTAATGGCTAGGGGACTTCACTGAGGGATTTTACATGAAACAGTAACTGGATAAAAACCAGTGATAGAAACATAGAATCACAGAATAATTTAGCTTTGAAGATACCTCTGGAGGTCACCTAGTCCAACCCCAGCTCAAAGCAGGGCAAACTTCAAAGTGAAATCCAACCTCAAGTTAGATCAGGTAGCGCAGGGTCATAACCAGCTGAGGTATGAGTATCTCCGTGGACGGAGATGTTTTTGGGTCTAGATACCAGGGGAGCCCCTGCCCAGCTGCGTACCCTACGAAAGTCACGCTTTTTGCTCAGTTTCCTACCAGCCCTGTGATTGCTGGCTGTGCAACACTGCAGTTTCTACAGGGACCTACAGGCCAGAGAGAGATGAGGGTACTTGCCTGAAATGTGGGAATGTGGTTTAAAATCCCCTCAGGCAGAGGAAGCCTCAAACCCTTCCTTGAATGGTGGTCCATCTGCTGTGGCCAGAAATGCCGCCGACCACAGGCTTTCTTGTATTATTGATTCAAGTCCTCTGTCTGTTGCTAAAAGCATACGGATGCCGCTTCAACCCCTTCCAGCAGCTGTACCCCCTCAGGGGAGCGCCCCAGCCCTGTCCCTGTCCCTGTCCCTGTGTGGGGGCCCTTGCAGGCCAGCACTGCTTCTCCCCATGGGCTTTTCACACTGCCTTGCCGGCGGGTCTCTGCAGCGGGCTTGGTCTGGTGTGGGCAAGGCAGAAGGCAACCACTCAGAGAGGGCTGCTCCCCTCTGTTTCTGAGTAAAAAACTTGTGCCCCCCCGGTTTTAATCACTGTGGATGAGGGCTCAGGCAGCAGTGGGGATGCTTTGGGGCAAAAGGGCTTTAGCTGCTGGGTTTGGGGATGGACTCCCCTGCTCATGGTGCCCCACTGGAGTGAGTGCTACCCTCCAAGCAGCAGAGATGGCAAGGTCCTGTCATGGCCCCGGGGCAGTTCTTGGAGAACACCAGTGTTGTGGTCCTGGGGGACCAGACATCTCCTTATGATCCCCCCATCACCATCTGCTCAGAGCAGGTCCCACTCTGGGGGTAAAGACCAGCCAGCAGCTTCCACCCCTGCTCCAGCAGCAGAGCTGGAGCAGCACAGCCAGCTCCTCAGCCTGGTGGACACAGGCAGCAGCAGGGCTTTATACAGAAGAGATGAAGCTGGAGTGAGTTTGGTCCTCTCAGCCATACTCCCAATAGGCAAAATTTAGTGGGCCACCAGGGTAATCCCATTAATTTTGAGGGGTCTCCTCACATTTGCACGGGACTGACCCTGCTGTGAGCTCTACTCCCATCATTGCTATACAGAGTTTGGCTTTCAGCATTTGGCGGGCCCAAATTGCCCTCATCACCCTTGCTGCTAAGGCTAGAACAGCCTTAGGACCACTAAACAGCCTCATAAGGTGGCCAAGGAGCCTCCATCCCTCTTGTCGTGGCTGTGAGTGGAAAGGTGCTGAACCTTGCACCAGGCACACACAAAAGTTCATTATCCTTTGAAATGTTATTACATTGTAAAACATTATTTAACCGCAAGCTCTTAAAAAGGCAAGCACATTATATCACCTTTACTTTTACATGTTGTTTTGCTTAATATACTACTTGGTTTAGAGAGCAAGTCTTTAAAAAAATTTCACAGATATAACTTCCAAATGGTCCATGAAAAGATGTATCTGTTGCAATGGCACTCTTAAAATGCCCATTAATACCTTTCACTTGTCACTCAGGATTACAGAATCACACTTTTGGTATGAATACTGTTTAGAAACCACTGGGATCACTGCTTATGCATTTTAAAAACAAATAAGAGGACAGTCAACAGAGAAAACAGGTTCATTGCAGAATGGGCAGAAAGCAAAATGTTTATAATGTACAAGCTTGAATATCACATAATACTGTGCCTTACCCAGATCCCTGATGCTGGTGGTGGTGGTTGCTGGACTGTCCTTCCCTCTACAGACCCCACAGCAGTCAAGGCTGGAGCACCAACGCAAGTTGTGTGCAAACAAAATCCCCTATGTTTTTCCCACATTTTCCACAAGGAGTGGCGGGACCATAACTGTCCCCACAATGACTTGTACACACCCAGCTGATATGGATCTTCCCACCTTCTGTAGCTCCGGTCTACACCCACTACCTCTGCAAGATGAAAAAGTCAGGTCTTGGCTTGGCCAACCTGACACCTTCCCCCGTGGCTCAGGTTCTATCCCACGGCATTTAATTAGTGCTCAAGCACAGGGCTCTGCAAAGGCCTATCTGGGGCCATGCCCATGTCCTCCTGTGCAGTCCCCTGCTTTGGTTATCAGCACCATTGTGGTGGTGACGGAGAACAATACTCCAGGAAGAGAGAGACAAAGGAGGTGGTTCCCACAGCTGCCCCCAAGGTCAGCAAAAGCACGACTGAACATGCAGTGTGCTCCCTCTGAGGAGAGGGTCCCACAGGGGTAACCTTATATAGGTGTTTTACAGGTATTAGGTACTATTGTAGAGGTATACACCATATTATATGATTTTAATTTCATATGTTATTTATATGTAAATATGCATTTATATGAATATATGCCTGTACTTGTATAAAGTATAATTGCTAAATAGCTAATATTGTGTAGGCATGTAATACTACACATATTATTGTGGAGGTGACAGGGACTGAACCTGGCCCATATTCTTCTTGTCATGCCTCAGCCCAGCAGAGCTCCTCAAGCCATGGTCCTGCTCTTAGGAGCTGATCTACAGGGTTCACTCAGAAGAGAAAGCGGTTCTTCTTTCTGTCCAGAAAGAAACATTTTCCTGAGGCATGGAGCAGTGCCCTTCAGTTCTGCGGGATCATAGGCTGAAGGCCAGGCATTTTGTGCCTGGCTGCAGGGTAATTTTGCTGTGGGATACTTCAGAAGGTGCTTCAGTTGATTAGAGGTGGGAAGATGTGCTCCTTGCCTCCTTGGGCATCATGGAAGCCCATGCTGTTTTTTTACACCCTCTTGTGTGGAGATATTGGGATTCCCCATGAGGATGAAATCAGTGAAACAGAATGAGGGTTTTTTTCTGCATATAACTTGTTTTATTTATGCTTTATCTTCAAACAGTGGTGGCTGAAATGGCATTGAGGTGGTCCCCATCTTGGGAGCTGGGGCCAGCGAGGCAGTGCTCAGTCCTGGGAGGGCTCAGCCCCAGGGTCTGCATTGGACCACATAGGGATGAAGGGACAGAACAAAACACCCCAACGCACTCATCCCAAAGAGAAACTCCATATCGTCCCCTCAAAGCGTGTTCAATGGTCACGCACGCGCACAAATAGTGTGCACAATAGCACCATCTGGTGACTTTGGCCATCAGATTGTATTTCCATGACACCATATTACCCAGGGGACAATTTCCTCTCCAGCACCTGGGCTGCTGTTCTCCGTACTCTCTTCAGCCAAAAAATCAATGGCTTCAGTTCTTCTACAGAATAAAAAACAGTAGACATGACGGTGTCTTTCAAAACCACCCCTGCCAAATTCCCACATTGTTGCTGGTGCGACCGAGCATTTTAACATTCCCGTGTTTCAGTAAATCTGGATTTACACTGGGCACATAAGGCACTACCTACAAAATGCTAGGAGAGATCTCACAGCCCAGTTATGAAATGAAGCATTTTTCTGGCTTTCTTGGAGGTTTGTTTCCTATTACTTGGAGGCAATGTGTCTCTGCACTAACACACATTTCTTCAGGTCAATGATCACACCCTGATCATGCTCCACTGCTTCTTCCGCTGTCACTAACGCAGCATTTCCAGAGCAAACCTCCCACTCAAGACTAAGCTTTGTGAGAAGCCAACCATGTTGCCACCTTTCTGGGCTGGCACATATAAAAGTCTTGAAACAAGCACTAAGAAGGCAGAAACACAGCCCAGCATTACGACAAAGCACAGGTGCCCAAAGCATGTCCTGTATCCTCTGCCTCACCTTTCTTTTCCTCATTGCATGAAAAAACAAGCAGTGATAAGAAAGCACTTTTTCAGAGAGGATTTCCAGGCTCTTGGTTGGTTTGAGGCGGCACTGAGGTAAAGCATAAACACATGAGCCCAGAAAATCTCCCTTGCTCCATGCATTTCACTGTAACCAAACAAGAAGAGATTATATCTATGGATTCCTCTTCTCCACCAGCTCAGAGAGAGATGGTTCCTCACAGCTCTCCCTGCAACACCCGCCTCTCCTCAGCTCCCTGCCCATGCCTGCACATCACACCACAACCACACCAGTGATGATGGCACCCCATGTGCTCCTTCCACTGCACCCTGCAAACACCTCCTGACTTTTTGTCCTGAAACAGCCGGCACATAGCTGCAGAGCTACTGGAGTCCCCAGCAAGATGCACCTTTCCCCGAGCAGTTCAAAGGCAGGTCAGCTCCAAATTTTATGCAACCTTGTGAGCTTTGGCCAGCTTTCTCTGTGCCATTGATCTGTGCCATAGCAGCAAATTCACAGGCACCACCACTGCTGTGTATTTGGTCTGTACCATCCTTGCAAACTCGTTTTACAAGGATGCCTAATATTACAACGTCATCATTATGATCAAATTTATTACTGAGTACTTACTAGGTTATTCTGAAATACCACCAGGCACAATTGAAATTGCGCTGCGTTTCCTTTGTAGATGAGCAAAGCACATTTTGAGATCTGCCTTCTTTGCTGTTTTTACCATTTATTTACTTAGAGTCTGATTCCCAGAGCAGAAGGATTTGCAAGGAATCAGCCAGCAATTAATGCCAAGCTGCAGAGTTTCCCATCTGATTATATATGCTGGATGTGGTCAAAGAGCAGGAACGTTCTTTGTGACCGGTTTGTTGTCCCTGTGTTTTTGGAGACCTAACTCACTGCACGCACAGTGCAGATCAGTGCCACCAATGCAGGGCTACTCCAGCATCTTGCTGGTAGAAATCCTCAGACGGAAATCTGTGGCTTCTTCCCACAGCTGTGATTTTGTCCCATGCTGAACCATCCCCGGACAAGCGGGCTACATCTGTTCTAGCAAACTAAACACAGCTGAGGCAGAGCTCCAACATCAGCACGCGGTGGTCCCTATCAGTCGTTGTTAGCACAGCCTCACCCTGCCCCAGACCTGGCAGCTTTTCCATCCTCTGACTGTGCTGGGAACAAAGGTAGAATTTGCAGAGTTTAATGTGAAAAGGGCTTTTTAAAATTATGATTATTTTAATTTTGTGAATTTTAATTTTCGAGCAGTAAGGTCTTGACTGGACTTTGTATGGGTGAGCGCCCAAATACAAGTATTTCATAAAATACTTGTGTATTTTATGAAATAATTCTTCATTGCAAGTGCCTCTGTAATCCAAAATGCAAGATGAAATGTGCATCCTTCCTGGCTGTAGTAGAAACAAGCATCCATTACAGAAAAAATTCCCTGGGTGTCTGTTTTTCTCAACTTATTTTTTCCAACTCATGAAACAAGCTTCACGTTCATTGTTCATTATTAGGTAAGGCAATTGTTTTATAGTTTGTAGCATCCAAATGCATTTATTTTCTTGTATAATACTTCTAAATGAGATCATCTATTTATTGTATTTTGCCCGTAAAACAAACGTTGCTTTACAACATTTAAATGACCCATGCAGAATCATACATAGCACCAGTAGTGTCAAACAACCTGGCAAATTGCACTCCAGCAATGATTAATAAAGGAAATTATCTGACTTCCCCATTTTGTGTAATATATTGAAAAACTCAGCAAAATCAACAGAAAGACTCATTTTTACTTCAGCCACAGTGCAGTCGTCTAGATAGGTCCCACTGTTGTGAGACCCAGTGCCTCGCAGTCTCTTTATACCCCTACCCCCTGGTAGTATTTTGAGTTTGGTGGTGCTCTTATCTCCATTTCACTGATGATACTTGGACACATAACGGGGTTAAGGGCTAAGAGCTAAGACCCATAAAAACCCTGGGTTTATGCCAAAATACCACGCATGGTCCACCTAACTTTTAGGTTTTGTCTGCTCAAGGTGGAACGCAGAGCTGGCAGCAGGTGCCCAGCCTGGTCCTCTGCAGCACACTGGGGAGGAACGGCACTTCAAAGGAAGGTCCCAAACCATCAGCACTTTCCACTGCAGTTGGCCAGCAGGGAAGATTGGAGATAAAGCCATCTTTTTTAACCCCATTCTTCTCCTCACTTAGGCTTTGTTCCCAGCTGCACCTTACCAGCACCCTCTCCTGCAACGAGGACTGCTGAGAGGGCCAAGAAGGAAAACCTGGCTATGAAATATTACCTTATGCATGATTTAGCCCCTCTGTATTTCCTAAGTGCCTGCTTTGTTTCAAGGCCTGTGGAAAAGCCATCGTTTCACTCAAAACAAAGCCCGAGGAGGTGCTGTTGGTGATGGTGGTCAACAGAGAGATCAATGATAAGATCTCTCCCCTAGACACCTGCTGGCTTGGAGTTGCTCTCTGCCTGCAAGGACTTGAACCCCAGCAGTTTCCAGAGAGGAAAAAGGAGCAGCATCAACCTCTCCCACTGAAACCACACCACTTGGCAAGGAGTCATTAAAGATCATTTGGACCACATGGGGAAAGAAAGCAAGAGTGCTCTCAACCTCTAAATTCAATCACTCACCCAGAGGGGAACTCTGGGGGTCTCATTCTTGCTCCAGTTTCTATTTGTATAGTTCCTGAAATGACTATTTAACATACAACAATTAACTGGTCATCAGAGCACCACTGCGATCCTCTTTCTCTGGCCAAACTCCTGCAGAGCACAATATCAGGCACAGACAGAGCTGGCTGGAGCCCCCTCGGCTGCGTAGCTGGAACAACATCCCAGTTTAGGAGAGGTGCTGAGCTGTTGTAGGCTGCCAAAATGGAGGTGCTCCTCAGCATGGACAGATACAGACTTTCAGGCACCTCAGGGCTAGGCAGCTGCTGAACAAAGGGATCACAGTTTTGGACTTAAGCCACAAGGTCCTTACACAGCGCTTACAATGCTCCGAGCTCCTTGGCACCAGGATTTCAAGCCCAAGGCAGTGACTTAGGGAGGCCACAGTGTTCTCCTGACACAGCTGAGCACTGTACTGGCCACCGGTGCACAAGCGGCTCCATGGAGCCACACCAGCGCTGCTGTCTTCTTCCAGGCCTCTGCCTGACCCTGGTTTCTCAAGTCAAGCTCAATCCTCCAACCCCAGGTCCTTCACCATTTCCATGTGCTGTTTGAAGAAGGCTGCACAACAGTGACATCTCTGGGGGAAGCCCTAAGCAAGACCCTCTGGCCTCATCCCCTATCTCTCCCCATGGCTGGGGGACTTCTGTAAGGAGACTGCCAGTCCCACTCTTACTGCCTGAGTTCACTGTGGCAGCCAGGAAAGGATCTTCCAGCTCTTTCAGCCCATGCTGAAGCTCAAGTCCAAGGGCCTCACTAGAAGAAGAGGTCAGTGACCATATGCATGCCTCTGGTAGCAATGGCTGGACTCCATACCCCAGATGGCAAATTTCACTATATGCTGTCATTACCATAGTGTTTGCATTATGGAAATAAAGACACATAGTGTGCATTCTAGGACCACTGGGTCACTAACACCAGAGTTGGTAACGCATTCGTGTAAGGAGGCTAATTCATGGCATGATTCAAACAAGAGCTGAATAATATAAATCTGGTCTGTCAATATAATGACTCTTTAAGTGTTTTTGTTCCTCTCCAGAAAACTGGATCTAAAAAATAAATAAAGCTTAAATATGTATTATCTGCCATATTTTGCTCTGTCAGTTCCGATAGGACATTTCAGTAGTGATGGGGGATGACAGAGATGTTACACCAGTGGGTTCCAGTACCCCAGCCAGGCTAGAGCCCATCCCTCTACACTCCAGGGCTCACTTTGACCAGATCTCAGTCCCCAGCACACCATTATCCTCCTCTCCAGCCTCCTTTCTCCCTGATGCCTCCTTCCATTCACAGCCAGCCCCTGCCTCTCTGGCAGCAAACACTAACTCAGCTCCTGAACATGAGTCAGTGCAACCCCTGTCCCAGGACACCGCACTGTCTTGTCACCTCTTGTTTCATCACCTGCTGGGCTTTAAATATGGGGCTTGTGGGGCTGTTGTAATCCTGGCTCAGAGGAAATACAGTTTTTCAGAGGGGTTTTTTTGCTAAAGCATATTTGGTGGCATGGCTGTTTCAGAGGAAAGGGTACAGTAGACTCAGTATTTGGCTGTGTACTCTCTAGTCTACTTTGCAAGTCTGAGAGAAGGAATATCGAAAAGGGACAGCAGAAACCAGGCACAAGAAGTAGAAGAACATTCCAGAACACCAACAGAACAATTTTGAGGAGTGCTGGAAGGAAATGTAGACACCAAGAAGACAGTTTTTTGGGTGCAAGGAAGATGGTCGCCCATTGTGGAATTACTGATGAACAGGTACAAGCGGTTCAACATGAGACGCACAACTCTGGAAGCATATTCACCTTTGTAGAATCATAGAATCTTTGGAAGGAACCTTTAAGATTGTGTCCAACCATCAACCTGACACTGCCAGGTTCCTTTGACCCTTTCTGAGGATTTTGAAAGCCAAGAATTGCCTCCTCCATCCCTGAGTGCCAGAAGAGCTGTGGATCAGCTAAAACCCCCAGTGGGGCTCAGCAATCAAATCCTATCTTGTCTTCACACTTTGCTCTTAAACAAATGGATGAGCACAAGCTTGTTTCGTGACAGAAAGCAGCTTCCAGCTCATTTGTTCTTGCATTCAGTACTAATGTGGGTAAATTGTTCCAGCCTAATTGCGCCTTCTCCTTACCATGCCATATGGGACCACTGTTCCCAGCACAACTGGTCCAGCCAGAGTCCAAGCAGGACCAAAAAGGACAGGACATTCCTGGTAGGGTTTTCAGCTTATTTAAATGTACACCTCCTCTGGAGCCAAAATTGGCAGATACATAGTCCTTGAGAGTGGGTAACAAGGTGACACCTCATCCTTGGGATTTAGGCAGGGAGAACATGCTGTGGGTGCTGGGTGGTGGCATGCAGCAGGCTGGGCTTCGAGGGCAGCCTGATGTGTCTGTGGCCTGGACTGGAGCAGGGGCTTGGCTCCTGCTGTTCAGGTTTTATTCTGGGAGGGGAGCCGATGGGTGTGTTCCTGCTGGTTGTGGCTGCATTTCTGGCATATGCCAAGGGCCCTGCATAGCTTTGCTCTCTTTTCTTCTTTTGTTGTTTTGGGGTTTTTTTTAATTCCTATTTTGTTTTTTTTTTTTCTTGTTTTGGGGTAGGGGCAG
>VZSZ01004356.1:306241-337283 GCA_013398815.1 Ibidorhyncha struthersii
CTTCCCTTCCCTTCCCTTCCCTTCCCTTCCCTTCCCTTCCCTTCTTCATGTATCTAAGCATAGAAAAAAAAATTAATCTTTCAAAAGAAGCTGAGAACTGAAGCAGGGAAATGAAAGGAAGGAAAAAGTTCAAAATAAAACCAAGCTTATAATGAAGACTGGATGTAGTGAGAAACCGTGACCAAGGATTTTATACCTGAGTTACACCTGAGTTTCACCCTTGAGTTGACTTCATAACAGTGGAGGTTTATCTCAGGGAAGAGGAAGTGTGGTTTCCCCAGCGAGGAGGTGGCAGCAGCGTGGCTGGGGGTGATTCCCCAGCAGCTGCAGTTGCAGCGGTGGCAGAGCCACCTCTCCTGGCCCTGGGTGTCCCCAAGGGCCCAGCCGTCTCCCAGCTGCACGTCAGGGAGACCAGTGAGGCCAATAGGTGGCTCTCCCAGAAGTAGAAATACCAGACCCCCTCCCAGGAGAGGGACAAAGGGGCAGAGGAGAAATGCTTTTCCATGAGAAGGTAGAAACTGGTCACTTTTTCTTATGTTTCTGCCCCTGCAGGAGTATCTAGAGAAAAATACTGGGTTACACTAAGCGCTCACCTTTTCTGCAACAGAAAAAGAAAATTCTTGGGGTTTGCTTGTAAACCAAAGTGAGTTCTTTTACTCTGCACATTTTTGACAAGTCAGGAAAACGTAGCTTTTATCTAATGAACACCCACTGCTCCCCTCACCCCGTGCTCCGTACATACCTTCTGAATCCCAGACAACTCACAGATATCTGTACAAAGATGAAGGTAAAATAGTCATTACCTACATGGCTAGGGGGCATTTGATGTAAAGTGCATTCCCTGGGTTTTGGCGTATGGTTTGTAACACTTTCATCTCCCCTTTCAGCCCATCTGTGGCTTCAGTTGACAGGACAAAATGTGGCACAACAGAGCCAGACAATAAACTATTGTACAGTGGAGCAGGAAGCAACAGGTAATGTTTAGAGGAATTAAATTATTTTTGGATCTGATACTGATAATCAGTTTAGACGAGGGGTATCCAGTGCAAATTTATCCAACGGTTTTAAAAGACTGGGAGCACTCAAGAAGCAGATAAGTTAAAGTGCAGTATAAATGAACCATTCATGAACTCCAAGGCTTCTTTGCCTGCATACAAAGCACACGAGAGCAGTCCTTGCTGCCTGTCATCCTGGACTTTTTTAAATTAGCAGTCGTGAGCCATTGTTGTGCAGTATGTCTGATATTGGAGAGAGAGCTTTATGCCTTTTACAGAGGAACAGAGAGCAAATTAACATGAAATCCCCAGAAATACAGAAAAGTACTGGATATCATTCCATCTTCAAATATCTGAATTTCATCCAAATGATAACGTGAAACCTTCACATGTTATTCATCTATTAAAAACTGAGGCACTGGAAGTCAGGCTGATGTACGGCTATCTAAAACAGCTGCTAGAGCAACACTTACTTAATTAATCTAAGCTTTGAGTCATCCAAGATGTCTGTGGACTGGTTCCCATGCCACTTTTTGAGAGTGGCCACTGTAGTGATCCAAACAAATGCGGACGAGAGCCCCCATCACCTGTTCTACGCAAAAAATGCTGACATAACAGCGGTGTCGGTTGGTGCAGCTCTCTGCTCTCATGCCGCATGTTTATTTATGGAATACCTGGGTCTGCAGCCCTCTCTGCAGGCCTGCTTGGCTGGAGCCCTTGTCTGCAAGGCCGTGCCGGGCACTGTCACCGGCCAGGCAGCCGCAGGGGAAGCAGCATTGACGCTTCCTTTCCAAGAGGGCAGGGGAGAAGAAAGAAAGCAGGCTCCCCCGGTTATCTGCTAGAAGCAATAAAGTGCTTTCTACAGCTGTCAAGACGACCCAGGGAGATCTACCAGACAGCATCAGCTCGACCCTGTTTTCTGTCCCAAAGCCAAACAGTTGACACGTCAAAATCTTGCTGCCAATGCCTGCACCAGCCCAGGTCTCCACAGGGGCCAGTCCTGCAAGGTGCTGAGCGCCCCGGAGCAAACACCTTAGAGACCTTTTTGTCCTGACAGCAAAACACATTAGAAAGTATTATTTTGCAGTCAGAAGCGCACAAGATGAACTGTTATTTCCGTCACCCCTGTTTTCACTGTCACTCTGTGGTGTTTGCATTTCATGTACATGTATTTTCTATGGGAGGTCCTTATCTGAGGTGCCCTGTCATTTGCTCAAGGCAAAGCATTAACCTGGAACTATGTAACCAGACATTTGCTGAGGGAGGAGCAGCTCCAGCGCCTATTCCTTACATAGCTCCAAACAGCTATTGCAAATAAGGGGAATATTTGTTTGTGTGTGTTGTTTTCAGCTGGCCTGGCTCTAAGATATTATCAGTACACATGTGTGGAGGAAGTTTGTTAAGATTGTGCTTGAGCTGTTGGGGAACCTGAGAAACGTGAGGGGAAATCAAGGAAAATCCTGAACAGATGCAGCCTGAAAACGAAGAGCATTTTTTAAAAGATTGCAAAGAAAAAATCGATTATTTTCTGAGGATCTGTTATGCCATGTCTGGAGACATCAAAGTGTAAAACAAAGAGTTTTAATTCAACTTCAAGTGAAAATCTTGACTGGAACTTTAACATGGAGCTGCTACCAACATCTTCGTTTTATAACATGTAAAGCACACATGCAACCACAGAGCTATTAATTTCCATGCACAGAAACTTTTGAAGGCACAACACCAGCTGCTTAAATATGTCTATAATTATTCACGCATTAACACCTACTGAATTAGCAGCATTAGCACCTACTGAATCATCTTGTATGCATTTAAATAAATTAAGGCTGGGATTCGGTGGCACTGGCCCAGGAGGCTCTTGTTGCTGGGGTTACAGATGCAGTGCTGCCTGACCTGCCAGGCCTGCAAAGCGGGTGAAAGATATTACAAACGCCTTTTTAAAAAAGCCTGCCCTCAGACGATGGCGGCTGGCACTGGAATTTATTCCCTCTGATTCCTTGTTTTTGTTTCAATTGAGGAAGATTCTTGTTGCCTTTTTCTTTCCCTTCTGCGCTCTTTTTTCTAGGCCCCATTAGGAAACTCACATTTCTCCATCTGTCTCAGAGCTTATTTTATGTGGAAATATTTCAAAACTCACGCAGCTCTTGTTCAGCCCCATGCAATTGAAAGAAGTTCAAAGTTGGGCAGGGCACCAAGTCAGCAGACATTAATAACATTACCTTGCAACCATTCAAAACCTGTCATTTGTTAAGTCTGTCCCTCTCTCATTCCAGCAGGCATAAATCATGTGTATAAATGAGCTCCTACCCACAAAGGAGAGCTGATTTTAACATCTAAGGCTGCGCTGTCACCATCGGGAAATCTTTTTTTTTTTTTCGCTGTTTTTTATTTTTGAGTCCAAAACCAGAATGGAGGCGACTCAGTGCAGATAAATCCCAGGAACATTTTGGGAAAAGGAGATAAGCAACCGCTGCATGAAAACCTCAGCCCTCCCCAGCCCTTCTCACTCAGATCCCCACATACACATCCAGGACGGCAGAAGTACCCTCCACATCCCACCATGAGCACCTGCATCAGCCGGGTGGGGACAGGGGCTGCCGGAGGGAGGGGCAATGACGGGGCTCTGGAGGGACCATCCTCCCTCACAACCTCTCCTGCTCTTGGCAACTGCTCTTCTAGCACTAAAACGTCTGTGTCCGGTAGTGTCCTTCTGCAAAAGTCTTGCCAAATCTGAAGAGAAAGTAAATCTTCACATCACTACACCAAATTGCATTGGGGCTGAGGGTTGTGGGTCGTAGGAGAAGCTTTCACCCACCAGGCAGCCCCTCATCTCTTCCCTCGACCCCCTCCTGCAGGCACCAACCTTCTGCTTCCTATGAGATAGCCTCCCAGGCACTGTGGAGCGACCCTGCAAATTTAAACACAAGAAAACCCACTTAAAACATAAGAGAAAACCTTTTCTACAGTGAGTTTACAGTGCATTGTCAAGCACTGACACAGGCTTCCTAGAGAGGCTGTGGAGTCTGCATCCTTGGAGATACTCAAAGCCTGACTGGGCATGTGTGTGGGCAAGTTGCTGCAGCTGACCTTGCTTGAGCAGGGGTTGGACCAGATGATCTCCAGAAGTGCCTGCTGGTGCCAACAACGTTGTGACTCTGTGCCTGTGCCTCACAGCTACCCTCAGACACCCTATTCCTCCTGTTTGCCTCCCACCTCTAATGCAATGTTTCATCTCTAGTCCAAACCATCTTGCTGTGGCCAGAAAATGTCCTCTACTGTACTGTGAGGCAAAACCCCCAAGGGAGTATTCCCCTTGGGCAGGAGTCCCTGCTGTTCTGCAGGTCATGGGAAGAGAGGAGGCATCCTTCCCTTTTTACGCATTTGTGTATACACCAACTTCTTGCTCAGCTCTGGTGCCCACAGTTAGAGCCTGGGGAACGGGCAGCGGAATGACCTGGTGCCCAGAGGTGTGCATAGCTACAATCCTGCATCACTGCCGTTTTCCCACACAGGCTCTGAGCAGCACATATGGTTGCTCATGGCAAGTGCTGTTCTAACCACAGGTTTTCTGCCACAAGAAATCGTGGTGAAACTGCTCTCTGGGACAAACCATTGCAAAGCAGCTCTTTAGAGCCTACTTAAGTCTTTTATACACCAGTAGGTCGGAATCACTCTAGTTACTGACCACTTGAAAGCCACTTCAGACTGCCTTTTTTGTTCATACTCTCAGAGATGAATTTACAGATTTTAATTTGATCTAATCTGCAAAAACACCTAAGGATGATTTTTGCTTCAGTGAGCGTTGTGGAGTCTCCCTCCTTAGAGATACTCTCTTTTATACCACTGGAACTAGGCAATCTGACTCCTCAGGGCTCTAGGTTATAAGTAAGATAAGAAAGTGCTAAAATCCATCCTATTTATCACAGTAAAATCCAGGTACTATATGACCACTGTGACCTCCAGTGTCCTTCTCAGAGCCGTAACGCACCCTCTGGAATCCTCACTTCAGTCTGTTTCTGCTGACAAGTTTCAAACCAGGTACAAGTTCCATTCAGTTACAAGTTGCTTGAGGTCCTTCATTTTAGTGGAAAATCTCCCATGGAGTATGACAACAAGGTTCCCAAGGACTTCAGCAAAGCCTTTGCAGACTAAAAATGATGCAACTGGGTGGCTTCCCAAAGCATGGGCAATGCTTTGGAGATGCTGCCTTCAACAATTTCCCATCTAAGGCTTGTCCCTCTGCCTTTTTGGGAAACTTCCAGACATCGCTCTCATTTTTTTCAAAGCCTCCAGCTCATATTTTGTGCCCTCTGTCCTGGTTTGAGGTAGAGCGTCTGTCATTTGTTTCAGTGGCCAGGCCAGCCCAAACCATGACACCCTCTTTTAATTCCTTCTCTGACATCTCCAGCTGCTTCAAGTCTTAATTCCTACTGCAAAGCCTACAGGTCTTGTTTTAGACCTTGTTTGTGATTTCTTCAGGTCTTTTGCTAACTCCAGTCAAGCCATTTTGATATCTTCATCATTCGTTTCTTCTCAGTTCAACGAGACCATCAGTCCACAAGCCCTTTGCCAGGATTGCTTTTCTGCCTGACTCCAGGGTTGTGCTTCCCAGCTCAGGCAGCGCTGGGAGGTCTTCTGCTCATTTCTGTTAAGAAAAGTAGATGGCAGAACTGGGGATTTCACTGATGTGATCCTGCTCAGTTACAAAAATAAAAAGAGAAAACATGTTCTACAAACACATTTGGCCTTAAAGTAGCAAGATATGATTTCTTAGCTATTTCTACCCTCCATTCCCAGGCAGTACTCCACTCCGGTCTCTCTCAAGATCACATTACAAACGCTTCCCTCCAGCTGAATGCTGCCCTTTTTGGCTACTCTTTCTGGTGATCTGGCTTCATTTTTCATGTCATGGTTATACCACAGGTAACGCCCAGTCACTGGTTACCTGTCCCCAGTGAAACCTCTCTATCCGCACAGCTTCCCTCCTGCCAGCCCTGCCTGCTGTCCGCTGTTTCGTTAGTGGATTTTCTGGTTTTGCTTGTCTTATACCTACAACGAGCTTCATCATTTCTTAGAAGTAATCTATAGGATGATCCACGTTGTTTTGTGTTACAAGTAACCATAAGAAGCGTCCCTGAGTGAGCAGTACCTTTGCCATCAAACAGCTGTACCCAACACGCCCTTTCCTACCACATCAAAAAGGAAGGACTGGAGGATACTCTTACCCAAAGGTAGCAGTGGTCTCATTGCCTTTTCTCAGCCATCCTGGCAGAGTTTCTACCCCCACTTCCTTTCTGAAATTCTCAGGTCCCTGAAATGGAAATAATCTGTGGACAGAAGTAACTGAGACAAGGGACGGAGATACAGAGGAGAGGAGGGGTGAGGAAGAATGCATCAGTTGTCATTTGTGGTGTCCATGCCACCTTCCAAGGACACGTTGTATCCCGGCCTTTGCAGTTGCAGGCTGTGTTTGGACAGTTTGGGCTCAGCCAGTCCCGGAGCATGGCTGGGGAGGGGACAACACTCGTTTCTCAGGGGCAGACTGTCAGGCAATGGCATAACATGGGCACCTTCCACGATGAGACACTTCTGATGGACCACCCTGCCCACCACCTTCAAGGGTTACTTAATGCTGCCCCTCCTCATGACCTGCAGCAGAGTTTGGGCTTGCTTTGGTCTCCCTTGGGCAGAAGCACCTACTCCCGGCTCTTCACCCAGGCTATATGCATGCAGTTCTGGAGTCTCAAATCAGGCACTGTCATCCCCATGCTCCTACTGCCTCCCACCAAGGTGGGACCCCAAATCCATGTCCTACACTTTTCCCCCTCACCACCCCTAAAAGGTAGGAGCGCATCTTCTCACACCATCATCATCCCTTACCTCCTGACTACTACACTTTTTACTTTAGCTTCTGAATTCAACCTGTCCTTCTTCTCAGCCTGATATATAAATACCTGCAAAGGTACAGGCAGCAACACCAGCTCTGGACTCTGTCAAGGCACCAGCTTTCACTGGAGATAAAAGACACCTGTCCCACAGCATCTGTAAGAGCCCATATCAGAGCCAGCAGCACCCATTGCCCCTAGTTTCAGGTTCGCTGCTTTGAAGTGCTTTGGGGTCAGTTAGGGACCAGTTTGGGACTCCCTGCTTCCCAGCAACCTATTTGCAAGTCTTTCAAAGATAAATATATTCCCATAGCCAGATGCACATAGTTTTTGCAATATCTGCATTTTTACTTTGCACTATACCCTGTTCCTACCAGCTCAAAAGTTAAAAAGTTGACTGCTACTGTCCTGGGAAACCAGAATTTGAGTGCAGACCAGTTATAGTGCAGTTTCTCTTTTCTTCTGAGCCATCAGTAACAAAGCATTGAGTTTTGCACAGCTGCAAGAATACCAGAAAAACAGTATCAGATGCATACAGATCTTAAACACCCCTCTTCCACCCACACAAGCACACGCACACACCCACAGAGCAGAGACCAGGAGGAACAATAAAAAGCTCTGTAGAAATATTTATTTTAAAATAGAAGCTGTAGCTCAGCTCCCCACTGACTTACAGGACGGTCACCTGCGTTGCTTCTCTGCAAGGGCCTGTGAAATGTTGCCTGTAGCAGTCAAGCAGGCTGATAAAACCCTGATGGTTCCTGTAGGGTTGCAAGGACTCAGCACAGCACTTCTCGCAGCCAGCCAGCACCACCACTCCATATTGACATTGGCAGTGCTGCACGGGTCCGTCAGAGGGACAGAGGGAAACTGATGACATCATGCAGCCTTCATCCTTCCACGGTGACCCACATCAAAGGCAGTTTAATCACTGCCCAGAGGAACGGACATTCTGTAACACACAATGAATCACGTTTTGAAGTCCTTGGAGGTCAGACACAGCTCCTGGCAAACCCAGAGGAGGAAGATGATGTGGATGACAGCCCTTTACAGCAGACCCCAGAGAGACTGTAACTCTGATGATAAACTAGCCCCCTCCAAGGATCAGCCCTCTCATACTGTAATGGCTGGCTAACATGGGATTATCAGTAGCTCTGCAGGGACACTGATACACACAGCATGGTTATCCCAAGTGTTCACACAGCTCAAGAAAGAAAATCCTGTTGTAATTATACTTGGTGAGAAATGATTAGGACAGTTAAATTAGTTGAAGATCCAAGTTGTCTGATTTAGCCACACATAGCTTGGTACCACAACAGTGCTCTAGGCTGTCTTTCCAGACCTATGAATCCATGTCTGATGAGTAAATCATGGTCCTTTAGCCATGTTTTCCACCAGCAGTGAGTTCCCCTTGCTCTTCTTGCTTCAGCAGGGTTTCTGCACCAGCAAGAGTGTGATCACGGAATCATAAAATCATTTAGGTTGGAAAAGACCCTTAAGATCATTGAGTCCAACCATGATGGAGGACAATGACTTCCCTGGACCCATCACACTGCACAGACGAGACCTTGGAGGTTGTATGCTGCAAACTACTGCATATCTACACCGTTATCAGCATCTTGTAGCAAGCCCACTTGGCAAGGTCAGAGGATTTGGCCTAGCGGCTTCAGAATAGGTAAGGAAACCAAAGACTATGGCCAGATAAAGCCACAGAAGCTCATGACTTTTTCATGTTTTTGTTAATAAAGAACATGTGTCTGAAAGGTTATCTAGCACTGATCAAGTTAAAGGTTGCCCTATCCCTGCTCTAGAAGAACTGTATAATGTATCTCAAGGCTAACTTGACATTAGACGTGGTCATTTAAATATTATTCATTGGTGACCACTTTCGCATATCAGTTTTTACCTAAATGCTTACACACCCATACACATACACACTCACATATATATATATATATATACAAATAATGTATTCTTTATGGTTGGATAGCAAAAAACATAAATTAAAATTCTATGAGAGTCTCTTGTATTTCTAGATCTGTAAAATGTTAACTTAAAAAATTGCAAAATGTCCAAAATATGCAGGGGGATATAGGATCCCTAAAGTTCAGTCTTATTACTCGCTGCTAGCTAGGCTTCTTCAGAAAACCAAGACTCTATTTTGCGTGAAACATACAGGTTATCATATTTCATTTCTCTGTAGAATGAAATCAAAAAATAACCTTCTCCATGAAAGTTTTCATGAAAAAACAGATTCTGGTGGCCCCACAAGGTGACATGGGCTCTCTAGGTTGACTGAGGGACTTAAGTCATAGAATCATAGAATCGTTAAGGTTGGAAGGGACCTTTAAGATCATCGAGTCCAACCATTAACCTAACCTGACAAAACCACTTCTAAACCATATCCCCAAGTACCACGGCTACCCTTTTTTTAAACACGTCCAGGGACGGCGAATCCACCACCTCCCTGGGCAGCCTATTCCAATGCTGGATAACCCTTTCAGTGAAAAAAATTTCCCCTAATATCCAGCCTAAACCTCCCCTGTCTTAACTTGAACCCATTTCCTCTCGTCCTGTCACTTGTCACTAGGGAGAAGAGGTAAGTCCCCATCTCTCTACAACCTCCTTTCAGGTACTTGTAGAGAGTAATAAGGTCTCCCCTCAGCCTCCTCTTCTCCAGGCTAAACAGCCCCAGTTCCCTCAGTCATTCCTCAGTCTCCGATATCCCAGGCACTCTCACATTCCTTCTGGATGTGAGAAACTTACTCAGCAGCTTCATCTAGGTACTGCTGTGTTTTAGCAATGTGTTCCACAATGATATTTTTTGATGAATCTGTGATTCTGTGAAGCATTTCACATTAAAAGCCTTGTTCAGTCGGACAGCAAATGCTTTATTCTGTTGAGTTCTTTAGATGATCTCATTAGAGACATGCCTTTTCTGTCCATGGGCACCACCTCCACCTCCACTTTAGTACATGTCTGGGAGGAAAGATCATAAACACAGGAGAGACACAATGGGAATTTCTGGATGTCTGAAATCAATTGAACGTGTGTGGGAACCTCTTAGGATTCAAGTGGATCTGCCTGTCAATACAGCTCCCCCTCTGAAGTCCAAGATCTGCAAGGCCAGGGAGATGGTTCATTGGCCACGTACTGCCACTGTGGTCCTCCAAGCCTCACCAGCTGAAGCCACTCTGGATTCTCAGCAGCTGACAAAACTTATCCTTACATTATATTGAACATAGTAAAGAGCAGGACATTCGTGAGCAGCTGCCTGGGGGAAAGAGGTGAGTGAAGACTTTTGCTTTTTTTTTTTTATGAGTATATTGCAGCTGCTGGCAGGTCTCTGTTCACAGTTGACAAAGGAGCAGAGGAAAACAGAGGTTGTTGCTTACAGAGGGGAGGAGGCCTGTGTCTGCATCTGCAAGGGATTGGGAATCCAGAGATTATTCACTGCAGCTGCAAGCTTCATCACGGGCAACTTCAGCAAAAAGAGTTTTCCTACTTGCCAAAAAGATCATCTCTGAGTGTTTAGTTGTCCCTAGCTGTACTGAGTGAAGCAGAAATGTCATGATTTCTTTGATCAACTATTCAAAGGAGTAGTCGAAAGTCTGAGGTTGTTTGCAGGCTCATTTTCAGCTGAACCTGAGGAAGGTAAGGGCAGAGCTTCTTCGGAACTGATAGTTACCATGTGGTGATTCGCTCTCCTAACAAGCTTCCAGACAGAAAAGTGAGGATTTTCTCTATAAACCTGCCAAGTCACAGCTCTCCTAAGTCAAGTGAGAGAGCTGCCATTTGCATAAACCTCTTTTGAAGAACTTCTGTGTCTGAAGAGGGTTTTTTTTCTGGTCTAAATCTGACCAAATCAGAATATTGCAACTGCTTAGCAGACTCACTCAAATTCCTCTGGCCATCTCAAAGGCAAAGCTGTTGGTTTGAGAGGAGCTAGGGACAGATTTCCCATTGAGATGACTTTCCCGGCTGTGACAGGAAACCACGATGTCTTTGTTGTTCAGGTGTTTAATGCAGTCAGAGCTGTCAGTAATAAAAAATAACAACTCTGTGTATGTATCCCAGACCAAAACCCAGTGATATGCAACTCTGTGCAGTCCTCAGGTTCCCTCCATGCACTGCTGTCAAAGTCACGCATCTCTGCTGTGCAATTCTAAAATATGTCCTTTTTTCTATGAAATATCATTGCCTGTGTCTTTTCCTGAAGATGGTGAGAAGATTTCTCCTCTCTAAGGAGCTCCACAGAAAGTGAACATTGCAAAACGAGAATCCAGGATTACACTGCCTCCAGGGACTCTGAATCACACCTACCTGTGGTGCACTGCTGCCTTCACCGAAATCCCTTCTCAGAGCTCAGGTCTTTTACTACCACTGCTAGTGGGAATCCTCCCAAACTTTCTCCTTTGCTGTGTGATTTAGCCAGCTGTTTTTAAAAAGGCAGGTTTGCAAAAAGTTGCACTTCTGAGGGCACTTCTGCACTCCTGGTTAGATCCAGTCCCAAAGCCTACAGACAGTCCTGTCCTTATTGCAAGACTGGGTCCACTGCGGGACTGGCCCCACAGCGCATCCATCACTAACCCCCTTGGCCGTGCCCCAGGCAATGATCAGCACTGTGCCCGGAAGCCCTCTGCAGTCCTGGCAAACCACCTCAGCTCCCTTTTGGAGAAATACTGAATAGGATGCGCGTTCACTTTCTGACACAGTAAGTAGGATCTAATTGCCTCAGCATTGGTGTTTATGGCTATTTGAGACGCCCTGGCCAGCCTCACCTGGCCCCCAGCAGCTGGAGAGCACAGTCTCCCATAAACCTTCCCCCCATCAACCACCAGCTGATGTCCTGGTGTCTCAGGGTCTCTCAAATGGCACTAGACACCCAGGTTTTGGAAACCACACTGAGCTGGCTGGTGACATCCCCAGGAAACTTCTAAGGGAGTTTAGATCACACATCTAAATGCTTAAATAGAGGCTCGTGGTTTAAGGTTGGGCTACCCATTTTCTAAAATGATTTGGAAGTGATTTTGTTGTCTGACTTAATTTGTAAATACAGACAGTAGTGAGTGCATCTGCTTACATGTGTGAATGTTCATCTTGTTCTCTGTTTGTCTGTCTGTCAGTGAGTGTGTGCATACCGGACCCGGCACACAGATGACACTCAACAATCACCAAAAGCAGGTGGAAATAGTGCAGGTCCTGGCTTGGCTCTAGATCTAGATCTTAACTCCTTCAGTGTCAGGAGGTGCTGGGATCCAAGGTTTTGCAGCAGATAGAGCCCGGCAAACCTCAGCTTCACCTGCTCCCTGCTGCTGCCTCCCACCCTGGGGCATCAGAGGAAAGCAGGGAAAGCTGACTTTGCCAACTGGGAACAGCCATGCACGAGGGGGAAATTCCTCCCTGGTCCCTGCAGGGGAGTTCGTGTGTACGCTGGTGCAAGAGGTCTACTGACCTCAATCTTTGCGTGCCCAGCTCCAAGTGCAATTAATTGACATAAAATTATCCAGCCATTTTTCAAATCCTGACCCATTGTTTGAATCGGTGACCTCCTGTAGTACCAAATTCCACAGGTTGACTACATACTGTGTGAAGTAATATTTCTATCCATTTACTAGCCATTAATTTCTGGCCTTTGGGAAATCTGAAATATGTATGATCAGGCGAAGGATCTTGAGCCATTCATAGTTGTGTGTTGTGCGAAACACATTTGCTCGTTTAACTAACTCCCAAGCTCATTTGGCCCTGACTTGAGCACCAGGCAAGACAAATCAGCCCAGAAAGCAAGAGAAATAGCAAGAAGCAAACTGCCAGCTGTTAGATGAGCAAATGGGGAGCTACAGAGATTCCCAGAGCCAAATTCTTATCTTATTTATGCTAGCATAAATCTAAAGTAACTGCACTGAATTATTCTGGATTTACCCTTCTGTAAAAGAGATCAGAATCTGACACTCGCTTTGGAAACTTCCTTCCTCCAATTTCCATTCTTGCTAGAAACAGAATGAGACACCGATGTGCCACAGCTTTTTCAAATATTTCTTTACAGAAAAGGATCAAATAACCAGCGGTTCTGGGGGGAAAAAAAGAATCCTTTGCAAAACTTTCAATAATCAAAAGAAATCTCACAATTTTACAAATCCAGAGGTTGAAATGCTGCAAGAACTAGCCAGAATTAAAGTTTTAAGTGTCCTTTTTCTCTTTGTCTGGCCCATACAAGTATCTGCTCTAAAGTGCAGTTGTAGGTCTCGGCCGATCCTGTGGCGATGAATCTGATGAGCAGGAAAGGCAGACAGCAGGAACAGAGATGTTGCAGATGAAAGGCAAAGAGTTGCAGGCAGGTTTGAGTGTGCACCAGAAATGCAAATGCTCACTCGTTCTTTGTTTTTTCCAGTCTTCTCATTGTCCCTTACGATTGTATCATAAGGCTGCTGTGAGAGAGAAGCAAAACGCAAATGTTGCAAAAGAAATACAGGGCAGGCAGTAATGCTGACTTGTGTAATAACATGTTGTTACAAAACAGACCATCCTGAAAAGAATATTACTGCTTCCCTCACTTCTAGTAAAGCCCCCAGCTTCATTTTTCTAACACATACTATTTTATTGCCAGGGCGTTTTATGCAAGACATGCCTGACTTGCAAAAGTAGTCCGGAAAAGTTTCTTAAATGATTACCTTGCAAAACATTCCGGGACATTTAATTGAAATGGCATCACCCTGTTTTAAAACATTGTAGTGTTAAATAAACTTGACCTGTAGCACCAAAGCACTCATTTTTCTCCAGCTACGTCATACCCTTGAAATGCATATGTGCATATATAACACTCTGACTTCTCCAGCTGACAGACAAACGCGAGCCCTCGTTTAAAATTAATGACGCTCCCACCTTTCCTCTGGTCACAGAGACTGACGGTGGAAGAGGCTTTAAGAAAGAAGTGCCTTGATCTTAATTACCGATGGAAAATGAGATTGAACGAGACAGGTATTATAAGCACACACTCGTGCTGTGGGCACAGCCCCCGCTTCTGCAGGTACAGAGCTCTGCCTGCAGCCCCCCGGCTGCCAGTCAGCCCTGTGATGGAGGGGGGGGACAAAAGCGGGGCAGGGGGATCACACCGGGGACGTGGGGGTCACAGCATCCCTATGCGACAGGGCCAAGGACAGCAAGGGGAGAAGGCTCCCAGCAAGACGCAGGGCAAGCCAGGAGCGCTCACCACGGCCCAGCCAAGGCATGCACGGCCTCCACCTCCCCCTGCCCCTCACTGGGGCTGCGGGGGTCTCCTGCTGCCCGCCAGGAGCCATCTTATAGCCCTCACAAAGCTTAGTAGGGCAGAGTCCCTTGTCCCTTACACTACGCCAGACCCTGCTGGCCTTCCCTCCTTCAGTGAGCTTTTTTTTTGGGTCAGAACTAAAGGAGAGGAAGGTGCAGCTCAGTGCAGCTACCCAAATCATGTATCTGTGCTGTGAGGACCAATAAAACTATTAGCTGCTGGCATCGAGCCAAGAATCCATTAATGACAGACTGGTATCTCTCCAGGAATGTAAAATGTTTTACTAAATAAACATTAAAAGCAGGAAGCATTCAACTTCTGTCACTAGGTAGAACTCCAGTGTGATTCTACCCCAAGGAGGGATGGCCAGGAGGTGAGCAAGAAAACTTTGTTTCACTGATAAAAAAACTATTTAGTACCAGGAGGAGCCGGTGAGATCTGTTTTATAGTGCCTTACACAGCATGATGAATGAGGCTCAATGCTTTCATGGGATCAAATCGCTGACTACATGGAAGGGAAAGGAAGGCAGCAAACTGTGCCAGCAGAAGGCTCCATCATGCAGGATGCTACTCAGAAATCAGCTCACCAAATTCTACATGTTTTTCTGGCTATACAAGCAAAACTGAGAATGAATGAATGAATGAATGAAAGGAAAAAGTTTGCTAAAACCCTGCTAGGCTTTTTTTTTTTTTTTAATGTGGGGATCACTGCAGTGTGCTTGAAATGTTACATGTGGGAAACATGATGAAAAAAATATACAAGTTAACATTCCCTTCCCCCAGCACATGAAATGTCCATTACTGGATGGCCTGTATCAACATCCTCCCACTGCTGATGTGTGATATCTCCACTGGGGGCAGAAATAACTGTTCTTTAAGCCAGCTGTCCACTCTGGACCCCAAAGAAGGTCCATGCCAAAGGCAGAGCACCGTGGCATCACTCTGCTCTATTTGAGGTTTTCCAGTGAAAGAGACCTGAAAATTGGAAATAAAGACATTTACATTCCCACAATTCACAAGGAGGTAACTTACTCCCACATAGCTGAGATGCAGAAGGAATCCATCTCTTGGGATTCAGGAGGAAAAGAGAAAGCATGGTTAGATGGTTACTTCCTACAGGTTATGCCATTGGAAGGATTATGGTGCACAGCAGGTGGAAAGCACAATAGATACTAATATACTAATAACTAAGGGGAGACTTAAATGGTGAGCAGCTAAAGAGAAAAACACACGGCAAGGAATTTTGAAGACTATAAGTGGCAAGACACTTGTAAGAAAACCTGCAGCTCTTCTAAACTCACACAGAGCCAAAATCATTGCAGGGAAGTCAAAAGTACATATATGCTGCCAGCTACAGCATTGCATAGAGATAAGAGAGCCCAAAGTGTATTGTGACAGGCAGTGTAAACCTTCTTGGAAAGAAGATGGGATCTCCCACAGAAACTGAAGTCTGTGGTGGCAATACTGGGAGCAGTCTGAGTGCTGGCCAGGGGAGACCCAGCTCCAGGAGGCCCACCAGGACTGTGCAGCTCTGCCTCCAGAGAGCCCGCAGAACAGAGTTTCTCTTGCCCTGCAACCTGGGAGACAAGCTGTCAGTCTGACAACTGGTGCCCCAAATGCACACAGCCTTTTCCACCCAGGCGTGCCCCACGGAAGGGACCTCTTTGGTCAGTTCAGCCATAAACTCTTAAGATTCTCAGCCCAGATCTGCAAGCATTCCCACAGCCTTGACAAATCTTCGTGTTTGTGGTTCCCATCCTCTGTAGAAGAAAAGACTTCTAAATCATCTTTTTACACCAGACAGGGGCTTGGTCTTCCCGTGCAAACTTGAAATTAGAGACTGCACAGAAACTGGTCTGAAGGTGAAGCAGGTGCATGTGTACAGTTGAAGCAGCAGGCTGTGTGCGAAAGCCACCTGTAGGACTCCAAAGCCAGCACAAGAGGCTCTTTGAGGAGCATACTCAAGACACAAGAAGGCAGAAAGAGCTACTCTGCTAGGGGAGAATGCAGCCTGCCATGCCCAAAGGCAGCTTGCTGCTGCCAGGGGGGGAGGGAGGAGCTGCTGCTTGAGCAGAGGTTGAGAGGCAGTGGCCTGGGGTGTCTGGGGGGCTCTTTGCAAGGTGACAGGAGGGAAAAGACTCAGATGGGGAGCAGCACAGTTTCTAGATCAAGTCCTGTGGCTATAGAGAGGGGACCCTCCAGAGCTACAAGGTGCAGATCGCTTTGTGTGAGAGGCAGGGGTTAGCTGAATGCCGACATTCAGTGCTTGAAATTTTACTCCCCCCTTTGCTCTCTGTTGGCTTTTACACAGGATGCTCATCCGCACACACATGTACCAGTGGGCTTGACTACAGCTACATCTATGCGGGAAGAAAACAGTTTAGAGCCAGATCCTCAGCTGCAGTAAATCAAGCAGCTGTGGATTTAGGCCAACAGAGACCATGCGTGAGATCTCCCAGTTTCTTCTCTCAAACTGTTATGTTAAACTAAACATAGGATTCAGTAGCTCCCTATCTTTGCCTTCTTTTTGCACTCTGACATTTTGTCTGACTTCACGTGCCAGGGTAAATACAAGAAAGATGATCACACCACAATTGCATCCAAATTGTCGGTGACTCACCCACTCAGGCAACTACCTCTGTAAGGAAATATGGGGATAGTTTTCACCTCTCACTGTTTCAGGAAAGCAGATGCATAATCCATGTGGTCTTGCATAGATATCATCCCTGGAGGAAGATCTTTATAATTCTACACCCCAGTGTGTGGGATCTAAGAGCTGCAGGTACAAAGGGGTTTGGGCAGCCCTGCCCAGGGGCCATCTCTCTTGGAGCTCAGCAGTGAAGAGGTGCTGCTACCCCACAGGGCACTGCCCACGTGGGACCACCTGATGCTGGGATGGGAAAGCCAAGACCAGCAGTCCCCCTCTTCCTGGGGCTTCTGCAAGGACACTGCTGATCTCCGTGTCATCTCAAGCCACCTGAAGGCTGCTGTCACTTGTTTGGTAATTTTTGCAGAGCTTGGTGGGCTGTGTGAGGTGTTGGTAGGAGTTGCGTTGCTGCCACCCTTTCCATGAGCACACCAGGATGGAAGCATGTGTTACACAGCTTGTTCCAGCAACACAAAAGGATCCCCTGGTACCACGGGCACCTTCCACTGGTGAGGCAAGCCAAATAGCAAGGTGTTTTGCATAAGTAGACACAAGCATAGAGTAGCCTTTACAGCACTGGAGGTCTCTCACCTGGGAATGAGAGAGGAGCCATGAGTGCTTTGGCACACCGTGACCTGGGGCCAAGCACAGCCACCCTGTGAGGGCAGCCCCCATCGCCTGCTGCACCTAGGAGGGCACCCTGCCTCCCAGCCCATTCCTGTGGGACTGCTTAAACTGGCTTTTATGCCCTTTTGTGAACCTCTCAGGTGCCTTGCATGAAAAACACCACAGGTTCAGAGCCACCATTAGGCCCATTGGCTCAGATTCCTTATGGACCCCACCTTCAGTAAGGAAGGGGTTGGAGATGAAAAAGATCCTGTTTTTCGTGCCTGACAGCTTACAAATGGTACGGAAGCATGTATTGGCCTGGACTTCCTAACTCCATAGAGATAACTCCTGCGTACAGCCCATCTAACAAACAGATGAGCAATGGCTGTGGCATCCGAAGGTGACTGGTGGCTTGCTGCTCCGCAGCACTCAGGGGAGGATCTTTGGTTTTCACATCTGGGCCAAGCTGTTACATTTGTGTGACCTTTCAAAATCAGGGGAACTTTCTGTGAAATACACAGGCAGCCAAATATTTAGGTCTGCAGAGTTACTGTGGGCCATTATTTACTTATCACAAACACATGGCTCGGGAGAGACAGAGCTCTCCAAAGTTTGGCTTCAATGTCAACTCTTCACATTAATGTACTTTGTCTATCATTAAAGAGCAATACTATTTTTCTCCAAGAGCTTTGTCAAAGCTCATTTTTGGTAGAAATGGATATTCAATTCCATCATCCTGAAGTATTGACCAGGGCTTTCCTACAGCATCTGTGTGCCCTAATTCCAGATAATCCCCCCCTATAAAAGCAGTTCTTCTCCCTGTGACAACACTCTTCCACCATAAGGATTATGGAAATCAAAGCTTGTGTTTCCTCACCGGGTCAGTAACAGCACGTTTTCTCCATGCACCACACATTTCCCTGCTCTGCACAGATGACATGACACCCCCCACAAGGAAGACTTGCCACCAGTTGAGCCTCACACAGACCTTCAGCCAAGACTTGTCTACTGGCCCTCACCACAACCACGTGTTTCACCTCCCAGGAACCCTCCTCCAGGTGAAAGGTTTCGTGCGTGGTGCTAAAAGGTTAAAATTGTTTAAGACTTCTTAACTTCATTAACCCCAAGGAACAAATCCAACGTTGGTCATTGCTGGTTGATTTTGGGGATGCCCGATTTTAAGGGAGTGTGACACACAAAATACTCTGAGCATCAGAGCTACTAAAAATCAAGAATTTTGTAAAATGTATTTCAAGATGGGGGCTCAGAAGTGGAAGACCTTAAAATTGCTTTTGTGCCTGGCCTCAGTTGCTCAGGGTTGTGCACCACTGCAAGCACTCAGTCAACCCTTTGCTGTGTAGTAGCCTTTGCACAGCTTCCAGCAGCCGTTTTATCCCCAGGTCACTTCACTGCCACGTGAGGGTAGATGGACCACACTTTCCCACCAGGATTGCTCTTCCTCATCCATTGCTTTCCTCACTTTCAAGCAGATGCTGTTTGCAGAACTCAGAGCAGCTTCGTTATTCTGGCACACGAGCCATCATAGAATCATAGAATCGTTAAGGTTGGAAGGGACCTTTAAGATCATCGAGTCCAACCATTAACCTAACCTGACAAAACCACTTCTAAACCATATCCCCAAGTACCACGGCTACCCTTTTTTTAAACACCTCCAGGGACGGTGAATCCACCACCTCCCTGGGCAGCCTATTCCAATGCTGGATAACCCTTTCAGTGAAAAAAATTTCTCCTAATATCCAACCTAAACCTCCCCTGGCTTAACTTGAACCCATTTCCTCTCATCTTATCACATGTCACTAGGGATAAGAGGTCAGTCATCTTCACACGGAGCATCTGCCACCTCAGAGAAGGGACACACTCGCCTCCTTCCAGCTTCTCCCCACCCGAATGGGCAGCAGAGATACCCTCTGTAGGGTCAGGGGCTGTGGATGGCCAGGAAAGGGACATGGCAATGAGCTCTTTGAACACCCTCCACTGAAGCAAGAGCCTCTCGCAGTGACTAGACACACTGGAGAGCTTTGGCCACTTCCACCCGCTACCCCAGGGCCCCCGTGGACACCCCACGGGCACCACCCAGGGGTGCATCTGAGCCAAAACCCAAAGCAGAGTGCTCATTACATTTAATGACAAATGTGTGCCTTTTCTGCTCACTCGGCCTTTATGAGCGGCTCCATCTCTCACACACCTCTGAGCACCACCACTACTTTTGTGTTTTGACTTGATGACAAATATCCAGAACTGGGGCTGTGTTGCTGAGCCACTGCTGCTCACGTAAGTGACATAATATCCTCTCTTCTCCCAGCACAAACAACAGCAAATCCAAAGTATGAGAACTCTGCAATTTGCTTTCTACCTGCTCCTTTTTATACTTTTTTTAAACTTTACATTTGATATTGTTAATAAAACTAACATTTTAAAAATCTAGTGGGTTTGTTGCCTGTGGAACCCAAACTTTGCCATACTTGTGCACAAAGGGGACAGGAATGTAACTGCATTGAATCTATTGCAAATTGCAACGTGAAATGACAGACAGCGTGTTGCAATTTCCGCACTCTCCACGCAGGACAACGTCTGTCTTTGTTTTGCTGGTTTCAGTCCTTATTGGAGCGTGAAAAAACTTTTAGAAATACTCAGTATAATTGCAGTACTTGCTGCATCGAGATACATCGCAGGCTATCTGCGAGAGGGAAATACCCAGCTGCTCCAGAGGTCTCCGCCACCGGAGCCACCTATGTCTGCCCTCAGGTCACATACATATTTCTCCGCTTCCCACAGCCTTCTAGGAGGAATCTCTTTGAATTTGTGAAAACAAGGGATGGGTTGCGCCGTGCAAGTTGTGTCAGGTTAGGTCAAGCAGGAGCCATCAGCACGCTGGGGAAAAGCCACCGCGGCCGAGCGCGGCGCCTGGGTTTATCGCTCAGGAAGGTGTGCTCAGCGCAGGAAGGCACAGTCCCTGCTCCCAGGGCCACCGTCACCTCCCGGGGAGCCCCACGGTGCACCAGGGACCAGCACATTCGCCTGCACCTGGTTCCTGCAGCGCTTGAGACAGCCGGGTCGCCGAGCATCCTGCCGCCTCAGCAGCTTCTGCTGCCGAGGGGAACAGTCGCCGATGTTGCAAAGAAAATAAAATAAAAACATGCTAGGGTGAGAAGTGTTGCTGGGTGGCTGAGTTTTTAAGACAGTGAAAATGCTCACTTTGTTTATAAAAAATAATTTCAAATCTTTAGGGCTTTGCCATTTGTTATTTCGCTTGGTGCTCAGTATTGAAACAAACGGAGAAGACAGAGATGAAAAGTCACAGAAAGTGGGATTTTACCTCCATCCTTGTAAAAGCTTCTTTAATATCAACAGTGAAATTTTTTCATTGATATTTTTCCCACAGAAAAATCCCTTTTGCTCTTCTTAGAAACCTGTATTTTCCAGTGAGAGGGACAAGCTTTGCATCACAGAAATGGTAGCCACTTTTATGTAAAAACGAAAAAGCAAAATAGGCACTGGGAAGAACTGATTTTTTACACACCAGGGACAGCCTCTGCCTTCGCTGTCACCATCCTCCCAGGTTAGTGCTGGGGGGGAGGTGAACTGGAACTAGCAGGATTTCGAGGGCACAGTGCTCCTGAGCAAAATGCCATTTTTGTAGCTATGAGAGATTTGGGATCTAGGTTTGGAAGGGGCGACTAACACGGAAAAAGGCACAACTGGGAGAGGGAGAGGCTGGAGGAACGAGCAGATGCCATCATCTCTGAGGAGGGCCAAGGGACTGTGCCCTGAGAAACCACAACATCCAGTCTGGTCTGGAGCTGCACAAGGTCTTGAAAGCAAAGCTAAGTGCAAAAGAAATGGAGTCTGCAAAAGAAAAAGCAGAGGGAAGGGTGTGAGAGGGGAGGGTTGTTAGCCTGAGCAGAGAGGGATGGTTATTTACTAGCTGTGCTTGGCTGGGATGGAGCAGAGGGATGTTAGAGCCTGGATGGGTGCAAGGGAGCAGAGCGGGTGATCGGCAGGCAGGGAACGGCAGCGTTGAAAAGGATGGATCACTCCAGGGCAGTGGTTTATACTTGCTTCATTATTTAAAAGTAGGCTGAGGCAGGTAATTACTCATGAATCTGACCACGAGGTATTTAGCAGTTGAACCACAGAAGAAACTGCATGCACAGCCTACCCCTGCCTGGCAGGAGGCATAAGTTGATGATTAATACAGCTTAAGTCACTTACAGCTCACCTCTCCATGGGCCCATTTTCCTTGAGGAATAAGTCTGCCACGTACAGCTTGGTTCCCGCCAGCCTAAGGATGCTGCGAAATGATGCCTGCAACTTGCGAGGCCGTATGGGAGCCCGGCAGAACCGCAGCCCCTCCGCCCAAAGACACCCATCGCTCCTGTCCGGCTGCTCACTGCAGCGTCCCAGCAAGGCTGAGCGAGACGTGGGCTGAGGGTGGGTGCTGCACCCCAGGGGATCACGGGAGCCCATGAGTCAGGGGCTGGTGCCTGGAAGAACCGCTGCGCCTGGAGGCAGCGTGGGCTTCGTTTCCCCCGGGGGCAGGAAAGAAGGCATGGGCATGCCAGTCCAAAGTCACAGCCCTGCAAAGCAGTCCAGCCTGTTTGCACGTGTTGGCTTCCCAACATGTACTTGGGGGTGCAGAGCTCAGCAATAGCTTTTTTTTTCAATTGTACTTTGCCTGTTGTGACAACAGGATGGCTTAATTTTGAACAGCACTATGAAACCAGTGAGATAGACGTAAGTATTAGCTGATACTCAATAGCAGGAATGACCTGTCTTTTATGTCCTCTCACTGTTCTGGTAGAAGCCTACCAGAATGCAGGACACATGTTTTCCAACTCAATAGCAGGTATCCAGCTGGAGAAATGTGTTTCCCTGAATTATGGCCATATGCTACATATCCCACTTCAACATATCATATCATGTTCCATCTGCACAGAATTTGACACTGCATAAAACAATCTGCTTTGAATTTGAATGCATATACTTCCTCGCGCAAAACAAAACCCTCTTGCTACGAGGCTCTGAGTTTAAATGCCCGGGAGTTTCTGGTGAAGCTTGTGCCACAAGCAGAAAAGACCAAAACCAAAGCTGTAGGGAGGAGAAGGCATTACCACTGGGCTGTGCCATCTGAAAGAAATTCCACCTTCGCACCAAGGAGATTGTCCTGGTGATTGCTGAGAGCGGACAGAGCAGAACCCGGAGCAAGAAATAGTAGCAGACATGCTAAGGCTACCAAGCTGTACAAAGCATGATATGTAGGAGTACATCATTTGGGCTTTCTCTAAGCTGCTCTAGCCCTTTCCCATCTGTAACAGTGCAATACTTAAAAAGCAGCTAGAGAGTAGATGTCTCAGCAATTTCTAATACTATAGCACCCAGAAGTATAGAAAAATTCAGAAATTTTTCATGCATGTTGAAGACAGCTTCTCCTAGCACAGACTAACTGCTATGACAAGTCAATTGGGCAACACAAGAGTGTTTTTCAAGAAAATGTGAATGCTTTCAAATTGTTTGCCACACTTCTAATGGCCCCAGGGTGATCCCATCTGCCTCACCCCCACAGGCATTCATCTTCTCCTAAGGATGCCCATTCCTCCTTAGGAAGAAATGTGAAGTCAGAAGTACTGAAGAAGTCCTTAAATGATGAACACTTCTTTTTTATTTCCTTTTTCTCTCCCAAAACGTTTCAGTCAGACTTGCCATAGCTGCTTTACGTTTGATGGCTCTGCTGCCTGTTTCATCAGTGATGAATTTGTTTGCATTGCCTCCCAGCAGACCAGCCCTTGGCAGAGGTACATCCCAGGTTAAATAGGTTTGTAGACTCTAGTCTAAAAGAACAAAAAGAAACAGCAACTGAATAATAGAGAAGAACAAGTTCAGCACTGTTAATGAAAAGAGTCTGCTCACAGGGTTTGCTGTTAGGTATTGATAAAAAGGGACAGAAGTAGGTTTTACAGAATTCCAGTTCTGGCTGACAGTAGTTGTTTATTTCGCTCTATAATAATAGAACAAAGCAACTAACATTTGGGAGCCTACGGCATACTGGAGGCTGATCTTCTTCACGAGTGAAAGATGTATGTGAAGGGGTTGATGGGCAGGTACGCTGTATTCAGTTCACAGCTGTGCAGACACATCCAAGAACCGCTTCCTCTCAGGTCTGAAGGATTTCTGGTTCAAGACGGACCAGAGCTTTCTGTTGCTTTTATTTGGCTGATCACAGTAAGATCCAAAATGCCTCTTCAGAGATCTTCATCTGAACCAATATGAACAGTAAATGACAAACACAACAGCAACGCCAAATTAAAACTCTTGAAGACATAAAAACCAGTCTCTGAAAAGTATTTGGGAGCCAACTGCAGGACACAACAGTGCTGGGTGCAGAATATCTGCTGGAAAGCGGAGATAACTGGTTTTAGGCAGATTGAGGTTTGGGACTTTTTTGGACAGCATAAGCATCAACAGCAGATCATGCCTGGTGAATTCACAGAAGCCCATCAAAACAGCACATTGTTGTCATGCCATGAGCCATTGTCTGGTTTATGATGGCAACAAGAGACTCTTGCCCAGCGCAGGACTCCACCAGAGTGGGAGCGAACAAAGGGTCTCTCTCATTCTGAAGCATTCAGCTGGCTGTATTAAACAGAATGCCTTATATAAAGTTATGGGAGACATTTATTCCACTCTGCTCGGTACTAACGACATCCCAGCAGGAGTACTGTCCAGTTTAGGTGCCACAATAGGCATCGCAATAAATCCCCTTTTTCCCATTTTAAGAGCAAAATTCAGGCCTGTATTTCTCAGGGGAGTTAATTGCAGATGAGTGCATAACAGAGGTTTTAGGAGTACCATGGCATCCAATTCTCCCTGGTCTCAGGCATGTTATGATGAAAAGACGTTGTGGTACTGCAGAGAGTGCTCCGTGCACTGAGCCCCTGGGAGCTCCACTCCTTTGGTGAAGGACCGAGCAAGGCCCATCCTGGTAGACATATTTTAAAATATTTCTCAGAGCGTATAAAGAAGGCAAAGAATGCCTCGTCTGTGCACCACGAGCTGCCCAGTCTTACATAGGAATCTGTTGTGCCCAGATACATTTAGGTGCCAGGCCCTGTTACTCAGTCTGTGGTCAGCAGACCACCAATGGTCCAGAAGACATCAGAAAATGATCTGCAAAAGCGTGGTCCCTGAAACTGGACACAGACCTTTACCTGAACCCTCATCAGTCCAAACCGATGTGGAGCATTTCCTGCATCTAACATCCCAGTTATTATACCCTGGACTATCCTGGGCAACAGCATCATTTATTGCCTCATGTCCAAAATTCATTCCCCTGTAAAGCCCAGATTCTTTCTTGCAGAACGACCGCCTAGCCAGATTTTGCATCTTACGCTTGAGGTTATCCTTCCTTAAGTGTAATATTTTGCACTTGATGCTATTACATTTCACTGTACTTATGTCAAACCACCCCTTTAATGTAGCAAGATCATTTGGAAACCCATTTTCTTAAGTGCATGAGTTACATTTCACTCCTATCAAAGAAAAAAATTAGACTATTTGGATATTATTTGTTCAGGATAAATTCATGTCATGTTTTAACCACGTCATCATTCTGCAGTTGCTATTATATGAAACACTGGATTTTTTTGCAGTATTACTCAAAGTATTTGAGATATCTGAGACAGGTTGGCTGATCTGTAATTTTTGGTACCTCTTAATTCTTCTGTGTGTTCTTAAATACACTTGTTAATATTTCAGAAATTATGTAGTTCTTTAATTATATCAGAGAAAGCATCCCCAGGACTTCCTGCTCTGAGTACATGCACGTTATTCAAATATTCTTTCACTTCTTTTCTGTGGCCTTCATTTCAATTCCCTTGCTAGCTCTAAGTGTGCTCAGCCTCTTCTATCGGGTGTTCCCTAATGGCAAAGAAAGTGTTTCACACATCAGCCCACTCTGTCGTTTGTCCTTTGTTCACCATCCCCGAGAAGCGACAACCCTTTTCCTTCTTTTCTTGTCATTTCTTTTTCTGGTCCCTTTTGCATTCCTTATACTTCAGCCCTTCTCTTTTACTTTTCCTAGTACAGTGTCTTTCTGCACTTTTTGTATGATGGGTATTTGTTGTCATAACCAAGCAGCTCCTGACTCAGCCCCCCTGATTTCTTCCAATGCTGTCCTCCCTGCCAGCAGGATAGCTTCCTACCGGATCTTTCAATAAGGACTTTTTCCAAATGGCCTGTTTCCTTAAGCCTCTTTCTCCTTTCAGGTCCTCCCTGCAGAACCTTCCCTATCAATGCCTCAATGTGATGAAATCTGCCTTACAGGAGTCATTTGGTCTTGCTCTCCTCCTCCGAATCCTCCTTTTCCACAGACACATGAGCCACAATTGCCTTCTAGCGAGTTCCTTTTTATTAGTCGTATCTATCATAGCCTTATCTGGCCATGTCTCCTGTAACTGACTCCACTCTTTGAAAAAAAAAGTTGCCCCGATGCATTCCAGTAACTTGAGGAACTGTCTGTGCTGGGCTGTTGGGTTGTTTTTTTTTCCTTACAGCAGATATCTGGTTAGCTATTGTCCTCGATTACCACTACCTCATATCCTCAGGACACTCCCAGTAGTTGCTAAAAAAATGTGACATTGACCTCCTCCTCTTCATTAAGTAATCATTAGTTAGAGCTTTACAGTTCCTCTCTATTTTATCTCCAACAGCTCTGTCTCTTCCCTCTTTCTGGCCTTCTACACATTCCTAATATACCAGGTAATACTCTTCCCTTTTTTCCTGCCTGTCCTTCCTACGCAAATTATACTCTCTCTGCTAATATGAAAGTGCTGCAATCTATTCCACTGAGCCTGTGCGATGCTGATTAAACTGTGGCCTTTGTTGTGTCCCAAGACTTCTAGTTCTTCCTGTTTATTCTCCATCCTCTTAGCATTAGTGTAAAGACATCTCAGATGTTTGGCAGTTTGCCCTTACGTTATCCCTTTTGTTCTTCTACGGCCCTCTTGCAATTTCCCACTTCCACTCTAGAAATGAGTTGTCAACCAGACCTCCAGTTTTCTTATTCACCTGAGGTCCCTCCTGCCCACCCAGTTGAAAACTGGTGTCCTAGGAGTCTTCTCACCCATTCTCTAGTAATAAAATTCTCACGTTCTGAAAAACAGTTTTTTTCACTGATTAAACAATGCTCCATAGGACAGAAATTCTCCTAAGAGTCTTCCTAAAAAGCAGCGCAGAAAGTTGCTAGTAGGAACGTGGTCTTATGGGATAGAAGTCTCCAGTCCAATTCCAGACTTCTCAGTTCCAGAGAGAGGGCTGATGGTGTACATAGTTTAAATGAACGCTAGTTTTGTCAAAATGCTAGCACGTGGGCAAATATAAGGTCCCGTACCCTGCGTCAGGCTGATGTCGTGCGAAATTTGCTCCGGTTACAAGCTTGGGAGAACCCTTTCTAATTCCCAGCAGTACGATCCACTAAACAGTAATGTATATTAGCTAAGACAGTGGTACTTTTCAAGGCTGCAGTCATCAAGGAATAGGCAGATGATGAGCATAGCAGGGATAATATGTTGACTCTCCTCCCTCACAATTATGAACAGCTGGAACAGCCTCATTTTACAACAGGTCTGACACCGCAAAGAAACAAGAACAAATATTTGGAAATCTAATCGTGTAATATAGCTGAACGCTGACAAGAGGACCCCGCTCTAAGGGAGTATACTCCTTTATAGCACATGGCTGCTCTGCGAAAGAACAAATTACATGCTATTGAAATCTGCTGTCCTGCTGCCCAGCCTTGGAATGATTGACAAAGGTGAAGTTCAGTCACTCGACTTCCTCAAAGCTTCAGATGTGCTTCTGACGCAAAGACTAAGAGGTTATGAAAGAAGATGTTTCATACAGTGTGATCAACTCCGTCCCTGAGATAACACCTGAGGTTAAACATTGAGATGTAAAGAATAAACATGTTTGTTTCATACATTTCCGTAAACTGACTGACCTCTCATCTACGTGGAGATAATGAAGAGGAAGATTGGATCTACTCTTCGGGGGGGGGGGTCCACCATTTTCCCNGGGGGGGGGTCCACCATTTTCCCACAAAAACCATTTGCAAAAATACACCCCTCCCATAAATCAACGTAAGAGGGAGTCCGTAGTCCAAAAAGGAGGAGCAACCCTTACAAAGTAAGGGCTTAAGCCCGCGTTATTTTTCTTTCATCCAAATACTCGGAATTTAATTGTTCCGATGCATATCTATACTTCAAAGATGAGTCAGTGGTTTTCTTGTGTTTGACCAACACAGCCAGTGCGATGGATGAATCGTGTAACATCTGCTGATATGTATCACACCATCAGCCAGATCGACTTCAGCTGTCTTCTGTCCGCTGGTGTCTATTCCCACTACTTCATAGATTCTGCTCCCTCTTCTGGCCAGCAACATTATAAAAGAAATCATTTCCCCTTTTTAAATATGATTTTGAGCATGGGGAGTTGAGAAATGGAAAAGAAAATTCATATTACTTTGGCAGGACAAAGAGATCTGAGCTGCGCATCCGCTGAATTTCCATATTTGGATTTCTCTGTAACAAAGGCTTGCAGTATTTGTGGTAAAAGCTGAAAAAAATAATTACTGGTATTTTTTGTTCAGTTCACTGGTTAGTTCTTGAGGGGAGGGTGGGAGAGAGGAAGGGAGGTGGTAAGGAAGGGAAGACCATCGCTCAGCTTTGCTGTATCTTTTCACTTCTCCTTCTTGGCACTGTATTGCTCCTTCTCAGTTTTGTGCAAAAGAATATTGCAGACCTAAAAAAGGAAATGAGCAGAGATCACATCCTTAGGAACAGCAGACTTGCCAAAATGGGCTCAGATAATGGTATATCAGCTCTAGCATCGAGAGCACGTGCTCAGAAGGGCCAATGTTTCCTCTCTTTCAGTAAGGAAAATCCAAAAGGTTTGTCTCCAAAGCAGATACTGCAGATTCTGACTCTTTTTGCCTTTTTTCAGGTCGTCTCACTTCCCTTGGAGGTTAAGAGGCACAGACCAGAAATTTGGGACAAAGGGCTTTCAAGCCTTTTCTGGCTGTTAAAGATGTCACCTAAAATTCAGCTAAGGTAGGAGAAGGTACAAACTGCTGTAGACTGTACATCCAAGACAGCAAAATCTTCTCTGTTGCTTCTTTGAGGAGATATTTCTTAGGTCTCCCACAGCTGAACTTTGTCTGATGAAGCTCCCCAAAGCCACGACTGAGGCGGAGCAGAAAGGACAGCTCAGTGACACTACAGCTTGCTACCAAGTGTGGGATGTACAGGCTTGCAATAGAAGCGATACTGGTTTTTACACAGAAAGGAAAATGGATTGAAAATCTCAGTGTATGGTTTCAGCCAAAGCATTGTCTGTACGTGTGATAATTCATTTGCTCACTGGACATACAAATAGAGATGATGCATTCAGCCTTTGCTTTGCTATCTGTGAATTTTGTAAAATTTCAGATTTCTACCTTGTGTTCATTTCCAGTTGACAGCATCTTATGTATCTTGATTACTTTCCCTCGGAGAGCGCGTTCCAGCCTTTTCAGACATCATCTTTCCACTGCTTTCCTTCATAAAGAGAGCAGGAGCTTGATCCATAGCAGAAGACTGAACCGGTGCGGTCGGGAGCAGCAACTGAAGTTCACACTGGACCAAACACCGCTAGCTGCAACCAGTGAACCCAGCTTTAAACTTAAAGCTCTTTTTAAAGTCACTATTTCTGAATCTACTATTAGTCATGAACTTGAAACATTACTAAGTACTAAAAAAGAAATATTCCTCTGGAAGTTGTACCAGCTCTAAGGCTGGACTCTTCCACAGGTCTCTCAGCTGCTGCTATTCAAGCACTCGGGCCCGATTCTGCAATCCTTTGTTCGAGCACCCATCAGTCCGAGGGGGTGAAAGTTGGCCAGAGAAAAATGTGTGAGATCAGATCTTGTGATATGGTTAAAAAAAATCCACTTTCCATGAAAAGAACCTTGTTTTCAAACACATTCCACAAGGTGAGCAGCTCTTTCAGCCCTTCTGCATACAAGATGAGGCTTTCCCCCCACCCCCATCCCCCTCGAGAGTGGGGCTCACAGCCCCCACGCTGCCTGCACCGCTTTCTCCCCACGCATTGCTGCGAGAGAGAGAGGAGGGGAATCCTTCTCGTAGTGAAACACCTACTCATTGAATAGTTTTTCATTATCTAAGAGATAGCCAGGAAGAATTTAATAAATATATTACCCATTGCATCAAAATAAATATAATTTATAAAACATTCATTGTCTTTTGCTTGTCATCATCATACAGTGTATATAAATGTGCCCAGTACAGATGAGATTTACAAAGGTTTGCCTGAATTTTTTCCCTTCACGCATTCTCCCACTTACAGTAATCATCGCATAAAATGCATAAAAACACAATGCAGCTTTATGCCACTGGCATAAACCGAAGACGAAACTAAAGACCTTGTGAGAGTACAAAAAGTCTTCAGATAGGAGGAATGGCTTTAGGTACGTCTTAAAGTGGCACTTGCTCCAACTCAACGCTGCAGCATTTTAGAACTGGAGCCAATGTTTACTTGAGAACTCAGAATTACTTAACCAAATAATAGAACATATAAAAGCAAGCTGACTTTTTGGAAAAAAAAATGTTTAATAATACAGTAATAGTTGTAGTATCGTCCAGTAAAGGTGTATTGTAAAAATGTTCTGAATATTAATTTACCTCAGATAACTTTAGAGTTGTAAATACTTGCATTATAGTGAGGTAGACAGCAAAAAAAAAAAAAAAAGTTCTTTTCTCCATTATTAGCACAGAATTTAAATCTTGTAATAATATCTTAAGGAAATGATAATGTTAAGTAAGGATGAAATATTTGATTAATGCTTAATTCTGTACAACTCAAATATAAACTTTTAAAAATATTAGAAATTATAACATTTCGAGTGCATATAATGTTTTGTACATTAAAAAAAGAAATGCATGTTGTTCATCTCCATTTTGCACTTTTCAGTCTGTTTAAATAAACAAATATTTACAACTTTTATATGAACAACAGTGCATCCAAAGCAAAATGTGCATTTTAAATTATTGCTCCTGGTCGAGTCTTTTTATTAGCATTTTATATTATTATTCTCTTCTCTTTTTTTTAATTTTTTTTCCATCAGTTTGTAGCTCTGCGAAACCAGATTAGCCAACAATTCTAGAAATCAGCGGGGCAAAGCCTGAAAGTACGAACATAATAGTTACACTAAGAAAGGGGTGGGCATGCTTCGAAGCGCACTTCCCTCAGGTGAAGCCACAGCTGAGACCAAAGGTGGGAAAGAAACAGAAATCTTACACAAAACGCCTTTTCCAGCACAACATTTGCGTGTAATACTGCTGCAGGTTGCGAGGGCTGCCGAGCTAGAGCTACCTAGAGATGCTGGCAATGGCATCCTTGCCCTCTTCGCGAAAGCCGAAGGAGTTTCCTTTCCAATCCACCCAGGTTGTGCTTTCTGTAACACTTCGCTCTTCACAGTTTTTCAGCGCTGTCTTAAAATAAAACCTAACTGGTAATTACAATCTCGCGTTGTTGGGTTTTTTTTTTCCTTTTCTCTTTCTTTTTTTCC